>JAAWXA010000030.1:10381498-10468332 GCA_038090715.1 Florisuga fusca | reverse complement strand
GAGGTGTGTGTGAAAGTTTTTTTTTTTTTTTTTTTTCTGGGGGGGGCAGAGGTGAGGAGGAAATCAGGGGCAGGTCCTGGTGTCTGGAGGAGACACCTCAACAGCTTTCTTGAACTACCAAGCTCACCCTGAGCAGTCACCCTCCCTCCATTCGTCCCAACAAGATTGAGCAGGATGGATTTGCTCATGGGTGGAGCTGGAAGAAAATAATAAACTGCTGCTAATGAAGAGAGTGCTTCAGTTTGCTGTGTCTGGCAGACTGTTTTCATCTTTTGTACTTCTGGTAGTTGGCATCCCAGGCAAGACTGAGGGACTTCAGTTTGGGAGTGGTAGGCATGCACTCAATTTGCTGCCTACCCCTGGCAGAGGATCAAGGCTGGAATTTTCATTACACTTGCTTCGCCTGCCAGAAAGAAGCACTTTGATTTAATTCTGGTGGCTTCTTGTTCAATGCCAAGCTTGGAACGTGATGCTCTGATGTCTTCCAGCTTCTTAAAGTAACCACAACGTCCCGCCAAGGAAATATGTATTTATACAACAGGGGAACTATGGAGTCACTTTATTAACAGGAATTGCATGCCATGCCAGAGGTGGATCTTATGGTTTGGAATATCAGACTGACTCCTTTTGTAATCCTGTGTACCAAGCCCTGATAGCATCAGAAATTCAGAATTCCTCTGTAACTCTTCTTGGAAAGCTCATCTTGTTAAAAAGCAGCCACCACTTTGCTTATCCCTGGGAGAGGATAAGGGATGCTACCAGACCTGAGCAGACACTTTCTGGTGTAAATGTCCCATGAGATGGAAGACTGTGCTTTTGACAAGATGACATTTTTCCTACAGAAAGCATCTGCTCTCCTCAGAATGCTGTTTTCTTGCCAAAGAATACCTCAAAACCCAATTGTATTATTTTTTTGGACAAAAATTCAAAAGCTTTGGGGTTTTGGCAAAAGATTTTAAGAATTCAACTGAAAAAAAAAAAAAAAAAAAAGGATTTTGTTTTCCAAAAAGCCAAGAGGCTCAAACAAATTATTTTTTTCTTTTTAGTCCTGTTTGAAAATTAAGGAAATGGGGTTTGTGACCATATTTTCCCCATGATGGAGGGGACCCTCTTTCAAACCAGCTCGAGGTGCTAGCAGTGTCAGAAGGTACCTAATTCCACCAAAGTTCTGTCAGAAGTCACGTGTCCAGGCAGTTTCAGCCAAAAATCAAACTTTTTTTTTGCAGACTCCCTGAATTTTGTTTGAGATTAAACCTTTTCTCTTTGTCAGCCCCACACCTGAGCAGTCACACTCTCTCCTTTTCCTCTCCGTGTCCTCAGCAGAGGAATGGATGTGGACATGGGCACAAAAAGCCCCGTGTTGGGCACGATGGAGGAAGGAACACCACGAACCTGGAGCTGCAAATGAGAGGAAGAGGATGTGGAAGATGGGCACACATCTAAAACAAGACTGGGGACACAGGTCTGCCCTGGGGTGTGGGGGGACATGTGGGAACCTGTGTGGAACAGCTAAAAGCCAACCTACAAGCCTTGTCTTCCTTTCAGCTCTCTCTGAGACAGTTTGGACTCATCCAATATGGGAGGAACACTCTGGAAATGTTTAGGACCATGAGAAGTCACCTTTTTGACAGGACTCACACATGTGGTATGTTGTTTCCATTCATTTGGTACTGACTGTCATATTATGCCACAATAGTAATGTATTAATATATTCATAGAATGTCAACATTTATATAGAATACAATTAGTGTTTTAATATAAAAGCCAAGATGAAATGAATCAACGTGACATTTGGAACAAAACCTTTTGACACTATTGAAATGAAAAAACCTTGTGGAAGAGGTTTTACCCATCCTCCCCCCCCTTCCACTCCCACTCAGCTGCCAGCTGTTCCCTTCCAGATGTGGGGGTCAGACCATGTTGTCCAGTGGCCACAGGTGATAAGAAAGTCATCCTGGCACTGACCACATTTAAGTCATTTTGCTTCAAGAAACATGGGCAACTCTCACCTGAGCTTGATCTCAATTTACTCAAGAAACAGGTCAGAGGTCAGGAGTTGTCCATTTTTCTGTGGCCCCAAATGTCTTCCCAAAAACTCCATTTATATTTTCTCGGTTAAAATATTTCCTATTTTCCAAACATATCTTCATTTTGCCATGAAATCCCACCTAGAATCTCCTCAGAGTCTACAAGCCCATCCTAGAGCCTGTCTGTCCCCCCTGTGGTGCAGCCTCATGCTTTTGACATTTCAGCAGCTTTGAAACCACACACCCAGGCAACTCCTTAGCTCTGCTCTGCTCTTCCTTTCTTTTGCTTTCTTCACCATTTGAACCATGACCTGAAGTTTCCAGGAATTTGTTCTGGTTAATAGAAAATCTCATGCAGCCCAAACATGATTTTATTTTGCAAATGATTCTTTCTGGGGAATGCAGGGAAAGGAAAAGACCTTTTTTCCTCCCCCCAAAAAAGCCAATATGGAATAGGTTACGATCCAGTCCTGGTGGATGGGAGGCTAAGGTACACAAAGAATTAAAGACAACTGTTTCATAGCAAAATATTAAGATAGAGATATATGTATATACAAACGTTTATATGTAGCAGGAGCTCATATTTTTTTCAGTTGCACCACAACTGGTGGTTTTGTACCTCCAGAAGAGCCCAAGGCAATGAATCCAGAGGAGGAGCCAGATTTGCCAGGTTTTTGTGCTGACCATCTTGTAATCTCAACCATTGTTTAGGTTCTCACACACATTAATTTGGGGATCTGGGAATTGCAGCCGGGTTTGGGACATGCCACAAAAGATTTGGGGCTGTCACATCTCTGCATAAGGGCAAAACATAGAATCCTTGAATGGTTTGGGTTGGAAAGGATCTTAAAGCTCATCCTGGTCCAACCCCCCTGCATGGTCAGGGACACCTCCCCCAGCCCAGGGTGCTCCAAGCCCCATCCAACCTGGGCTGAGACACTGCCAGGGATGGGGCAGCCACAGCTTCTGGGGGCAACCTGGGGCTCAGCACCCTCTCTGTGAGGATTTCCTAATGTTAAAACCCTAACTCAATCTCCCCCCTTCCAGTTTAAAGCCATTCCTTCTCATCCCATCACTCCAGGCCCTTGTCAGAAGTCCCTCCTCAGATTTCCTGGAGCCTCTCCAGGCACTGGGATCACCAGATGTTCCTGGACATCTCCTCTTCTCTCTGGCTGGGATCACCAGCCCTTCAGTTCTTGGTCTGCAAGGCTGATAGCTCCTGTGCCACACATCTATAGCCCATGGATGTGCCCAGGTTCCAGAGGCAGAGCTCGTGGTGCCTCCTGGAGCCTCACTGCTTCCCAGCACAGACATTCCCAGCTGGGAAGCCCCAGACACAAGAAAGTGACTGCTGGAGCATTCCTGTCTGCTCTGCACCAGGAGCAAAAACCCCTTGGCATGGGCATGGTTTTCCCTGAACTGTCCTCGTTATTTGTATTAATTACCTCTAAGCCAAAGCTATCTGAGTGGATCCCCAGGTTTGTACTGTTCAATGCCCCCCAACTGTAATTGCATTTGCATATATGACATACAGATAGAGAAGGATTTAATCAAAATGTGGCTGCCAAGTGGGGACCTGTGAGTGTATGTTCATTAGAAAATCATTATTAAAGCCCTTCCAGACTGGCAAACTTCACTTCCAAATTAAAAGTGAGATTTTTTTTTTTTTTTCCACAATCCCATTGAATATTTTCAGTAATTTCAGATGCAAGAGCCAAAAAAATAAATCAATGCCAGCTTGCAGAAATATGAGTGGGTAGAATGGTTATTATTATTATTTATTGGATTGCAGAGAGGGGTCTTGGGGAGTTTGTCTTGATGTGTGAGTTACAGGAGCACGAGCTCTGTAAGGGGAGGGTGCAGGGAAAGGCATTCACATTCAAGGCACTGCTCCACTTCCCCCACATCAGATTTAATTTCTGTAGAAGGAGAAATGAAGGAAAAGCTGAAGAGATCTCTACAAGTGCAGCTGCAAACAGGGGGCTGGGGTTCAGATTCACTCAGGGGGTGGGAGGAGGAGGGGAAAGACCCACCAAAGGTTGTACCAGTTCCTCAGCTCTGCTCAACACCAGTCCCAGACTGGGAGGGGTTGGATGCCCTCACCTGAACGGTTCCCAGTAGGTGTTGATCCTCAGGGAATGTGTGGGGCCACAATAAAACTGGTTGTAGGCACCTGGACAGGGTTAGGTGGTCACAGAGCCACAGAGAGAGAGATCTCTGGTATTTCTTGTGTCCTGCTCTGGGTGCAGGTATCTTGTGTCTGTCATACCTGGAAGAGTGTTTCCTGCCCCCCCAGAGCTGGGGGAAGTCTAAGAGGGGAAGGGGGTGGTAGGGGAGCTCCTTGATGAGACCAAAGTTAAATCAACTTAATGGTTTTGCTTAAACACTCACTTGCCAAAACTCTCTCACCAGGGCTGTCTTTAAATAAAGGAAGAAGAAATCCAGCAAAACGAGTTCTCCACAGGAAAGGGAAGAGAATGGGTGAGTTTTGCATGGACTCTGCTGTGGGCACATCTTGTTGTTAGAGAGAATTGTGCAGCACTGAGGTGACAGTGATGGGATGAGGGATGGATGGATGGATGGATGGATGTGTGGATGGATGGATGGATGGATGGATGGATGTGCCTATCTGAAAATTCTACCAACACATACTTTACCCACAAACATGATCTGTGAATGCAGCTGTGGTAATTTTGAAACATTAATAAATACTTCACAGAGAAGATAAGGATGGAATTGTCTGGTAGGGGAGGTTGTTGATCCCCTTTGTGAAAGCTGATGAAGGTCACAAGCACAGAAATGATGAGAAAAACAGTGAATGTGTAGAGATGGCTCCAAACCAGTTGAGACTAGAGTTGTTTTGGTACAACAGAGCTCCCACAACAGCTCAAGATGACTGAGAAGCAAATATTTCTCTTCAGCAGTTCATAAGATCTTTTACTACCAGATCTTATGGGTGCTGGAGATCCATTAGTGGTATCCCAGAAAATCCCCCTCTCTATCAAGCATTTCAGTGGGAGCTCTCATGAAGGAAGACCTCGGGGGATGTAGGCAGGAATAACAGAAACCTGCCCTTGGTTAAACTAAAAAGTCAGATGAGCCAAAAGGCAGGTTTGTTGAGTGCTGGCCAAAAGCTTATTGAATAAGAAAAGCCTCAGAGGACCGTGGGGCAGACCCAAAGCTGAATGTAATTACCACCTTATTTCTAAATTAATATTTTGTTCGGGGTTTGGGATAGAGTTTACTTTCCCTCACCCTCCCTCACTGCACACTCCATGGAGCTGGGGTTGTTCAGCCTTGGAGCATGCTTCAGGTTTTACTGCAGATGTCTGAGATTGTTAAAACCTGCAGAAGTTGGGACCCTTTGAAATCAGAGGGCAAAAAATAAATAAAAAAAAAGAGAGGGGGGAGGAAAAATAGCTGAGAATGGGTGAACGCCATATAAATAGCAGTAAAACTGTTAAATCTATTTGCATTTCACACCCAATAATTTTAGACTCCACCTCGAGAGCACTGCTTGAAAGTCAGCACTTTTAATTGTCCAGTAAATTTCCTTTCAGACAGCTGCTTCATAAACTGCTGTTGCCTGCACAGTGAGAAAAAACAGATAACTGATTTATCCTGGGATGGAGACCAAAACGACCATTCCTGTGCCACTGCTTCCCCCCTCTGTTTCCCTTCAATCAGCTCTGGGGGCATTTGGTGACACCTCTGCAAGCTGTCCCCAGGCTCAGCAGCATCTGAGATGTTCCCTGACCTGAGATGGTCCCTGGAAGGTCCAAAGCCCACCCTGCCCACCAACCCCACCTCTCTGGGACCTGCAGGCATTTGGGATCTGCCCACCTCACCCTCCTTTGCCTGCAGCCAGGGATGCAGCAGCAGAATCTGTGTGTGTGTGTGTGTGTGTGTGTGTGTGGTGCTCCTGCTGACAAGCAATTTTATTTTTTTAAAACCCGCTGCTTAATAATTACTGCTTCCTTATTCACTTTAAGAGGTCCTCTGTGATCACAAATAGATCTATTTACCAGCTCATGTTTAGATAGGTACAGTAAAGCAACCACCAGCTTCATCTATTGATGCATGTGTTTTATCATGCATTTAATAGTCTTATTTCTCCATAATGAACGAGTCCTCCAGTGGGAAATAAATTGAAATGCCAGTTTGGGGATCAATCAGTGCAGGCATTCAGCCTCTGTAATGGGAAGGTTCATGTTCTGTAGAGAAGGTGTTTTTCTGGAATGGCTTGGCTGCACTTGGTTACTGCAGGTTTTGGCTTTGTTAAGGTTCAGGTCTAGAAAACATTTTTTTAACAGGAAAAAAATCAGAGCTGAAAGAAAACGTAATAAAAATACTCATGGCCCTGAATGATCAAGATGCTCTTTCCCATTGCCTGCACTTGGGAGATGTTTCCTTCAGGGAAAAAGGCCTGGAATGCAGTGCCAAAGTGTCAAATAAGAGGAGTCCTGCTTGAGGCTCAGTCCACTGAAACATTCCATTTGCTTTCAGCCCAGCAGCTGACCAGAGGACCAGAGAACATTTCCACCATAGCAATTCAACCAAAATTAGAGGGTGGGCACTCCAAGACCCATCAGGTGGGCAGCAGAGGAGAACTGCCTGCAGGCTGGAGGTGACACTGGATCCTTCATCCTGCCCTGGCTGGGCTGAGGGGCTGGGGACACCTGGGGGAACATGATTTTATTTCCAGGGTGTTCTCTAGGCCTCATCCAAAGATCATTTGAATCCATGAGGTTTCCTTTTTGCCTTCACTGAGTTGCTCTGGGGGTCCAGTTGGAGCAGGGATGCTGCAGGGTTCACTATCAAAGGGTCAGTGGGAGCCTCAGGGTGAGTTTGGGTGCCTTTGCCTTCCTTGGGGCAGAGACTTGTCCTAGGGTTCATCCCACATAACTCATCCCACCAAACCTGGGCTTCCTCCAGGGTCAACAAAGATGAGCAAAAGGAGAGGGGGATTCACCTCTCCAGATTCTCCCAAATCCTTTCTGAGCCCTGGAGGGGGGGTTCCAGCCCTCATCCAGAACCAGCCCAGCAGGTGGTGAGGAGCACAGGTATTGATGTGTCAGCTCTGAGTGGGATCTTCATCCAAAGGGGTGATGGTGAAAGTTAATTTGCCATCAAATACATCCAAGTCCTTTTTTGTGCTTTTACAAGGAGGGTTTGAACGGGTCGGGCTGGAGTGGTCTGTGGCAGCACCAGCTCTGCCACGGGGGTGATAGATATCACTTCCCTGGTGGTAAAATGAAATGAATCAGGTCTGTCTGGCAGGCTGCTCAGCTCGGGGTGGAGGGAGAGCTCAGCAAGGCCACGGCAGTGGCTGTGATGGGAGGGAGGCTGGGGGGTTATTCCTCTCCTCAGCCTTTATCACTCAGGTTTCAAGGCTTGGGAGAAATATGTCAGGGCAGCTGTCAGGGGCTGAATGAAGCATCCCCAGGAGTGGGTGAGCCTCCTGCCAGTGCCGAGGCGAATACCCTTGAAAAGAGCTGTTCAAAAGCCTGGGGAAGGGAGGGCTGGGGGGAGGATGGATGGTAAGAGCTCTGCTTGTGGCTTGGGTAATATTGATCTTGTCATTAATAACGTGATGAACCTTAAGTGAGATTCAGGTGTCAGTGCCAAGGCAGGGTATTTCTGTCATAAATGACACAGCAGCAACTTGAGACATTAAGTAGGATGGAGGGGACAGAGGGAGAAGGAGACAGAGGTTCTTGGGAGTCTGAGCTTTGCGGGAGGGAGGGAGATGGTTTCACCTTGGGGTGGGGGCTCAAGGGAACTTTGGTGCCTCCCCAAACTGCAGAACTCTCAACAACACCTGACAAATTCAATGAGTCCCCTCCTTTCCTGACAAGTAATTGCAGTGTCTTTTACAAGGCTGCATGCTGACCTCTCCCTCCTTCACACCAGGACCTGAGAGGTTTGTGCAGCCTTCCCCAGTTCTTCATTTGGAACATTTCTCTTTTTTATTGTCATTTTCCTTGACTCCTGGGAGTTATTTTCACACAGTACAAAATTAAGATTTTTTTTTTCTTCCATCCCTGAAAAATTTTCAGGTTTTCTTTGCTCCTGAAAAAAAAAAAAAACAAACCAAAACCTAACCATCTCTTTTAAAACCAGTGTTTTTATGTCAGCCTGGATGTCAGACTGCTCTTGTCCCATAGTGCTAGCTGGTATTTGTTCAGTCAGGGGCCTGAAGGCTCTCTAGCAGGAAAATCCTGCCTCCTAAATGGAGATGAGACCTGCCCAGGTAGCAGAGCTCCAAGCCCTCCAGGTCCTCTCTCTGGTTTGGGTACAGGGCATCAGCATCTGCCTTGCCCAGGGTTTTCTGGTGCAGGGCACAAAGACATCCCCTCCCTGTGCCCACAGAGCCCAGACTGTCATTCCTTAGGCTCTAAATTCCTGGTTTGCATCTGTTTAATTTTAGCTTTCATTTGCTGGAAGGACGGACAGTTGTTCTTACCCCAGGTCTGGGACAAGGTGCTGAGTTCCCTGTTCTGCTTGCCTGCTGGGCTGCTCCACCTGGGATGTCCTCAGACACCTTTGGATGTGCTGGCCATGCCCTCAGCACCCCGCTGGCAATGCTGGGCATCTCTTCTGCATCTTCCACTGAATTCTCACCAGCCTCCATGTATCCTGGTAGAATATTACACCCCCTTCCTCTGAAAATCAAGCTTTCTTGGTGAAAAGGTAAGGAACTGGGGATAATTGAGTTCTTGAGAAGACCCAGAGTGGATTTGGTATCTTGGGACACCTCGGGCTTTGTTAGAAGCTGATGACATGAAGAGGACTGAATTCTTTCTGTCTTTTATTTTTCTGTTCACTAAAAAATGTGTATGGGGCAGCAGCATCCCAAATCTTATGTTTAATCTTTTTTCCCACTGCAAATTTTCCCAAAGGTCTTTGCTGTGCAGCCTTTTCTCTTTCTTCTCAAGGTTTTTGGAGGACATGGGAGACCTCTGACATTTCAGATGGTTTTAAAATTCACCCTGGACCCTGCAGGTTATAACCTTAAAATTTCCTTCCCGCAGCAAATATCTTCTCTTTTTTTTTTTTTTTTTTTTTTTTTTTTTTTTTTTTTTTTCTTCCATTCAATGAAGCTACTCAGCTTGCCTTTTTTTTTTTTTTTTTCCCCCAGTCTGAATGGGACACAGAGCAATGTAGATATGTGCTCCAGATTAGATGCTGATACAATGCAAACACACTACAGAGGAAATCCTGGCAGGGTCAAGTTTCCTCCCTAGATTGTATCTTTGTACTGGCTTGCTCAGCATGGTAACTCAATCTCATTTAACAGTTCCCTTCCAACCAAGGTGAAGCTCTTTTCCAAAGCATTAAATACTGAAGCTAATTACATCTTTATTTCATTTAATATCCAGAACATTGCACATAGGTTTCAGGGAATGGCAGGGCGTGCTTTCCAAACTTACCACCACATGTGCAATGGCAGCAGCTACATAAACATTTCTGTGCTGCTTCCAGCTGACTGACTGTATTTTCAGGCAGACTTGGTGAAAAGATGCTGCCACGTTTTGTCCTTCCTCCAGGAAAGCCCAGCACTCCTGGAGAGCTGTCTCCTGGCTAATTAATTGTTCTCATTAGAAGCTCAGTGGCCAGCAGCCCAGGAGAGGCTTGGAGTGGAGCCTGGCTGGAAAGGACCTGCCAGAGAGGTGGGAAGAGACCTTAGAAAGCAGTTTGGGCATGGGAGTGGGGAAGGGACCATCCCACTGCTGGAGGTTGGGAGCTGAGGAGCAGCCCAGACACCCCACGGGGCTTTGGGGCAGCACAGGATGGGGCTGTGGGCTGCCTCCTGCACCAGGGATGTACATCTGTGGTTCCTGAGCTGGAGAAAGAGGCTGATTCCACCAAAAGGGTGCAGGTAGCATCTCTGTAAGCTTGAACTCTTCTTAGGACCTGGCATAGCTGCCAGGCCAGGCCAGCAGACTCCACCAAGCAGAGCCAGTCTCTCCCTGTCCAAACAGGGAATAAAAATCTTTCAGAGCACCCAAACCAGAGCTCAGCAGTGCCCCTGGGATGGGGTGCCAGGGCACCCTTTCTATTGGAGGCTCTGGGGTTGCTCTGCAGCCTCCATCAGCACTGCACTCATCACCCGTGAAACTCAGCCCCACTGGAAACATGAGCAAATAAAATCAACTAAATCACATTCCCTTTCTCCTGCCCAAGCCTTCTCTTAAGCAAAAATAACCACTAAAAAAAAAAAATGAGAAGGAATTGAAAAAAAAAATCAAATTAACTGCTCTCTCCAAGCAAAGCTGGTGTTTATTGCCTGGCCAGGACTGACAAAACCCTTCCCTTTTTTTTTTTTTTTTTAAGCCAACATGAAAAACACCCTTCCCCTGCCCACCAGCCTGGCCTCCCACCCATGGCAGCCCTTTCCCTCTCCCAAACAGGCAACAGATTTCAATTTAGCTTTGAGTGAGGGCAGCTCAATTGGGTTATTAAATTTCACACACTAATTGACACGCCTGCTGTAAAATATAACTTGCACAAACACAATTTATACTAATGACAGAGGGAGTGAAGCTTTCTGCTCCCAGTGCCCCTCTGGTCCCCCTCTCCCCCAGCTCCCATGGGAATATGGCTTAATTGCACCTCCAGCACGGGGCTGGTGAGCAGGGGTGGGAGGTTAAAGAGAAATAAATCCTGGAAAACTGGTGGGATGGTTCCTGTTTCAGCAGGGAGGGGTGGGCAGGGTTTGGACCCTGCTCCTCTTCCCTGGGTGTGCTGAGGCTCAGCCCCCTGGGCACACAGAATAAACCCTTGATGGCAAGAGCTTAACCTCAGCCAGGTCCCCTGGCACTGCTGGCTCACTGCTGGGGATCTGCAGCTCTGCTTGGAGATCTTCAGCTCCTGGTGAGGGACAGCCTGGCTGCTGCCCATCACCACCCCACAGGCCTCCTCCACCCTCCACTGCTGATGGGGAAACCAAGCTGCTCCCAGGAGCTGCCATCCTCCAGGCTCCATCCCACAGCTTCAGACACAAATCCCCCAGCACCTTTTTCCTCCCTTTTCCCCCAGGATATTCAGCTGGGGAAAAGCAACCTGGCCAAGCAGCCACAGGGTCCCATGTGGGCAGGTGCCTGAACCAAGGGACAGATGCTGACCAGGCTCCCAGGATAAGCCCTGGCTCCTCTGCTTCCCCAAAAGTGCTTTCCCTACAAAAGTTAAAGCACAGCCACCTCTTTTTTTTATTTCTTCTGGAAGATGTAGTTAAATAATTGATGAGAGAATCTCAGCAATGCTGAGCAGTTTAGCTGATTCTGTTCTGTAGTTACACTAACAATTCACAGTAGACACTTTAATAAAATAACAATAATAATGAATTACACTTTTCCTAAACATTTCCCAAATGCTTTCACATTTTAAATTCAGTTCTCCAAGCACAGGGTCCTGCTGGACAGCCAGGAATGGGGCTGGGACCCTTAGGAAGGGGAAGCTGTTACAGTAATGCCATATTCCACTAAGAGCTGACTTTAGGAACCTGTTGGAGCTGCATAGCTGGGCTAGGGTTGATGTCTGTGCATGTCACACATCCTCCTGAAGTAAAACCCAAGTGACTCAGAGCCATTTTCTAATTTTAGCTGCATCTGAATCACAATGTCAGAATTCAAAATTTGTTGCATGTGACAAGGAAAAATCTGAGTGGCTTTGGCCTCTTTCTCCTGCACGTCTCCTCATGCAAGGTTCTTTCTGAATGTACGCAGAAATAACAGTCTGGAGAGGCAGGGAAAGTATGGATACATCTGCATGCCTCCCTTCTCCTGAGCTTGGGATGAAAAGAAGTCAGGAGGTTACAGGGGAGGAAATAATCCAGTATATCCAGGCTGTCCCCAGCAGTGGTTTAGACTTGAAACTTCTACTACAGAGGAAAAAATGCTGGAGTTCTTCATGCCAGGAGGCAACATCTGAGGGACACAACCCTGTGTGCCCATTCACAGCCACCAAGGTGGGACTGACTCCAGCAGCAACCCTGAAACCTGGCTGGGGTCAGGGCAGGGGGGAGGGACTGGATCCCAGCAGACATCACCCCCTTTGCCCACCCTGGGAGAAGGCAAAGCCCTGTCCCTGCTGCCTTGGCTGCTCATTAATGCAGAGCATGGATTTCATTACCCTGATTGCTCAATTCTGTTATTAACAAGGCATAAATCTCCACATTAGTGGGTCTCAGCCTTTGGGTCACAACCCCTGGGAGAGGTCAGCAGGGGATGCCCAGCCCGGGTCATGGCCCTCAACCCACTACTTGTCCCCATAGTTGGGGCTGTGGAGATGGGCTGGGGGCCAAATACTGGGGCTGGCTGGCCCCTTACACCCATTTCCAACTTTCCTTACACATTAAGGAGCTTTTTAGGCTTGCCCAGTCACGACTGTGATTCTGGGGTCCTGCAGCTCTGAGCAGTGATGGATGCACAGAGCAGAGCCCAACCATCTTCACCAAAATCCCACCTCCCACCCTCAGGGCCCCCCAAAACCTCCCTGCTCCTGCCCTGGCCCAGTAGAAATGGGAAGGAATAGAGAGAGGGCAACAGGTCCCCTGCCACCTGCCTCTTCCTACCACCTTCCTTCTTCCCTCCTGCTTTTCCCCCTCTTTTGCTCTGAACCCAGGTCTGGATCAAACTATTTGATGTCCCTCTCCAATTTTATCGTCAGAGAGAGCAACAACGAGGTACTGAACTTCATGGACCCCCCACACACCCTGTCACACCCCTGTGGTCCCCAGTTCTCATGTCACAGCTGCCCCAGAGCTCCTCTGCTCCCACTCAGCACAAAGCTCTCCACTCCACCAGCTCCACCCTGTCTGTCCAGGTTGGTTTTTTTGGTTGTGGATGTTTTTTTTTGTTGGGTCTTATTTTTGTTTTTGGTTTTTTTGGCACCCAGTGGGGGAGGAAAGGTATGGAGGACCAGGTGGCATCCATCCAGAGTTGGCCATTTCTGCCTTTATGAGCATTTTGTCAAGCACAACTGCAGCCAGGAACTCTACAAAGAGTAATTAACCACAAGCTGTGGGCAATCTCAACGTGCTTGCCCTCTAACCTGCGGGCACACAGGAAATCTGAGAGGTTGCTAATAGGTTTTCAGCAGCTGAGTCCATTTCTGGCCCAAAATCTATTTGATATGGCTCTCAGATAACGCTGGTGATTATTTTCCTGAGCACTCGAATGCTTCCTGTTGTGTGAGTCTTGACTGGAAGAATAAACAAACAGAAAGGTGGGCAGGGAGCTGGGGAAATCGATACCCCAGCCCCCCAGCAGGCACTGGTGTCAACTGGAAATGCAGCTCTGAAGCAGAGTAATTAATTAGGTAAAATGCAAGGCAAGCTGAGAGTCCTAATTAAGATGGGGAGTGACAGTCCGGAGGTCCCTGGCCTGCCCAATCCATTTTCTCAGGGCTTGTAAAATGTTGGAAGGAGGGATCATCCCTCCCACCTTGCAGCTGGCCAGATGGGAGAGCATGGGGCTCCCTGGATCAATAGCCCAGGCCATGCCCTGTGGCAGCTGCTCCAGAGAAAGGAGAAGCAGGATGGGATGGTTCCAGCAGTAACATCCTCCCTCCCCTGCTCCATCCACAGGGAATTTTCCTTCTTCTTCCCCAGGGGTGAAATTTTGATTCGTGACCCAAAGCAAGAGGATCCTTTCCACAGAGGTCACCTTCCCAATCATCCCTCTTCCAGCCCGGGGTGTTCAGGTGACTGGAAAGGAGCTACAGGATCTTGTAGCACAGTGTCTTGCCTCTTGGTCCTGTCTTGCAGCAGTTGGTAGCACTGAGAAGCTGCTTCCTGGGAAAGGGTCTGGCTGAGAGCTCACTCCCCAAATTCCTCCTCTCCATCCAGATGTCTCTGTGCTGGGGTCCCAGGCAGGCTGGTACACTGCTGGGGGTTGCCAGGACATGGAGCATCTTTGGCTGGCTCCCTCCCAGGCCACAGGGCAGTGCCCAAGGTGGCTCTGAAGTGATGCTGTGACCTTATCCAAGTCTTCTCCTGGCTGTCACCCTTCCTGCCTGATCCCACCCCACCAGGGCTGCCAGGAATACCCCATACAGGGGCTCACTGGCTCCTCCAGGCACCAGCTCAGTCCCAGGAGGGGGAATGCTCGGCGTTTCTTTTTGACAGTCAAATATGTTGTCTCTGCTGGTCCTGTTTCATGCTTTTCCTTTTTAATACTTTTGTTAAGGTTGCATTTAAGGGATTACCCTGCGGAGCTGACAGCCAGCCAGGTCTGTCTGCTTAGCACTCTATCTTTTCTGCAAACACCCTTGCTCTGAAGCATGTGAGCCCAGGATTAGATGCACAGAAAGAAACAATTCCCTGTGACTTGGCCTGCAAAGTCTTTTGAAAGTGAAGTTATGGCTGTTAAATGTTAACACCATATAAATGCCTTTCTCTGCCGTATCTTTGCAAGCAAGTGATGACATGGCTCTATTATGAGTGAGGCAGACAGAAGCTCCCAAACCTAGAGAATTGTAATGCTGTTTAATCTCCTTTCCAAGTGGTGGGAGATTTTCACACAGGCTTTGTCTGCAGCACTGCTGTGGGATGGCTGAGGGCTCACGCTAAGGCAAAGACATTTTCAAGAGAAAAGATGAAATCGTCAGGTCCACCCCCAGCTGTGTGAGGCCTGGGAACCCTCGGGCTTTCCCTGGGCCACCACAATACCCTGTGCCTGCCCAGCTCCTGCCACCCTACCTGTCCTTTTCCCAGCCTCAAGGACGAGTGCAAAGTTGCTTATCAGCCTGTAAATCACCCCTGGCAATAAAACGTTGGCATCCCCAGCAATAGCTTTTGTACTAATGTACTACTTCGCAATTGCTGTGCAAGCTCCAACACGTTAAAGAAAAAAAAAAAAAAAAAAAAAAGTTGCTTTTGGTCCTGCCAGTTGGCACGTTTGTTGGATGGATTGGCTATAGAGAGGTTTTGGGGAGAGGCAGGAAGAAGTGGCTGCCAAACCCAGGAGCAGAGGTGGCAGGGAGCTGGGAGTGGAAAGGGACACTACTCCCCATGTGCCAGGAACAGGCATTCAGGAGGGAAATGGCTTCAGCAACAGAGTGATGGGCTGTGGCAAGAGACTGCACAGCTTTCAGGTAAGAAAAACTGTTCCCACACGTGGAGGTCTCATCCCAACCCGGAGGGACGGGGGATTTTGTCAATCTATGGATTTATCTGCTGCTCTCTTTGACTTTCTGCTTTTGGATTTTGTTGGTCTAGCTCTGCTGCTGTCTCTCCTTGTGCTGCTCTTTCTACTGGTGGTCTGTTTATCCGTGTGTTGACAGGGGATACAGATATTATTGAATGGCTCAGATACTTTGTTGTGAGGGATTTAAAGATCTTCTAAATTCAGTTTAGCAAAGAGAGTGCAGGGCAGTATGTACCAGATCAAAGGCAAGACACTGAATGCCAGAGGACTGTTTAATTTAGTAACAAGAACCAGTGCCTTCTAATTAAAATCAGAGCTATTCAAATGAGAAGCAAGGCATAAATTTTTAAGGATGAGAAAGATTAACCATTGGAACAAGTGATCAAGTGAACTGATGCGTTCTGTTACTTGCAAACAAAATCCTCATAATTCTGGAAGTGAAATTGTAATCGACTGTGTATTATTATGTTAAAAGTTGAAGGAACTCAATATTTTATGACCCTTATTCTACAGGGGTCACGTGCTGGATATGACCTTCTGGACGTGTGCTCTGCAGCCACTGAGTCCATCTATCCACAAAGCATCAGCCCAGCTCCTCTTGGCAAATGGGCTCTGGCTTGGAAAGGCAGTGGTCAGACTTGGGGATGGACAAAACACACCCGGTTTCTTCTGCTCCCTCCTTTCTATCCTGAGATGTGGCACAGGGAGGATGCAGCATGGTGTCAGGAGATGCTCACCTACTCCTTGCTCCAGTTTGTGAATGAATTCATGCTGAGAAGAGAGAGGAAAATGGAATTAAGACTTCAGGAGGGACACAAGGCAGCATTTGCAGAAGGAACACCCATTCTGTGATTCCAGTCTGTGTGAGCAAAGCCCACGCTCCTGATGTTCCATCAGAATATGTCTCTAGGTGCTTGGTGAGACAGCAGAAATGTTTAGTTCTGCAACTTTGTTTTTTGAATTAGAGGGAGGTGGATGGCAGAGGCAGGCAGCCCCCCAGACCTGCCTCCTCCTCCTCCTGGCCCAGCCCCTGGTGTGAGCACATCAGCTGCATGGCACCTCTCACAGCTCTGCTGCAACTCGGCATTTTTCACTCTGACTCTTCTTGTTAGGAAACACCTTTTTTTACCACCTCCCGAGCTCAGATTCATTTCTTTCACCAAGAGGAACATAAATAAAACGTCCCACGCTGGGGCAGATGTGGAGCTGTTTCCTGACACGGCTCTGCTGGGATTCCCAAGGACCCTTCAGAGAGATCTTGCAAGGTGAGGGCAGTTGTGGGAGACAGAAAGGTTCTGTTCATTCCAAGGAGGCAACTGAAGGGTTTCCCTGCACAAACCACTGGCGAGCATCCGCGCTCCAGAGGAGTTTGCTACAAATTCAGTGGCAGCTTCAGTGAGAATGCAGGCTGATTAAAGCTCGCAGCTAATTACTCCTTTAAGTGCAGAGCGTGTGCTGGAGGAGAAGTGTTGCAAAGCTTTCTAAAGCCTGGAAAGCTCCATTCTTCAGCCAGAGCTGCCAAGGGAAGGGCTGTGCCAAGTGGAGCAGCATCATGATATCGGTGGCAGTAATTACCCGGAGAGGGAAGCAAACACTCACCCCATCCAACTCCAAAGCTGCCACAGCTTTGTGCAACTCCATCCCTGTGCCACTGCCTCTGCTGGGAGCTTGTCTGGGGCTGAATTTACAAGTGGACTCTTTCTTAGGTTCCCGTGTTGAAGTTTCCCATTCCCTCCTACCTTGGCTCTGGTTGTTGAGCTCAGGGCTGGCTGGTGTGGGATGAGCTCTGCCACCCATCCCTGAGCATCTCTGCCCAAGTGTTTAGAAAATAAACTGTTCATGTGCAGAGAGGGGGTTTGAGGGCCAAGATGCTGAGGCAAAGCCCTGCACAGTGGGGTGAGTGGGGAATCTGCCTCTGCCACTGCCTTTTGGTGGCTGAATCTGCCCCAACCTGGTCCGAGGTCTCTGAAGGGCAAGGCAGGAACACAGCATTGATTTAGTGAGGGAAGAACCTTCTCTGCATCCCTAACTTTGGGAGTTCTCAGCTGACCTCACACAGGAAAAGAGAGTCCAATCTGGCTCCTGGCAGCTCCCCTCTTTAGCAACACAGAAATCCAGCCCAGAGGAAGAGCTGCTCTGGCAGTGTGGGATTAGATGGGTGGAGTAATTGTCCTGGGCACCATGTCATTATCTACAATTTCCAGGCCATCACAAATAGCACTTGGGGTCATTTCTCTCCTATCAGAGGGGAGCTGGGGGGTGCAGGGGGCTGAGCTGAACATGGGGCCACACTGCAGACCTGTTCCAGGAGGCTGACTCTGTTGGCACACAAATTGCAGGCTTTCAGAACCTGTCTTCCAAAAGGCCCCTAAATACACTCCACTCGAACTAGGAAGTTAAACATTTAAATCTAATTGTCACCCAGACACGTTTGTTTGTCTGATGTGAGTTTCTAGGTAAGTCTGCCCACTCCCTAAGTCACTGATTTGTCAGCAAGTCAAACACGAGTCAGTTTTGACAGTGTTTGTTAATCTGAGCCCTCCTATTTCACTTCTCTCTCCCTTCTGTCTCTCCCTTGGTTTGCTAACCTCAAGGCATCTCTAACTCAGGAGGTCTTCATTGCCATGCCCAATGCACCAGGCTCTAAATGCCACAAAAGTAAAAAGCAGATGAACTTTCTGGATAGAGGAAAACTGCCTGAGTGTCATTACCTGCCAAGAGAATTGCCTCCATTATGTAATTTGGCTCCACTCATGGCCCATTATTTTAAGAATAGCTCCTGATATAGGGGGCAAAGTATCCCTCACCTGCCCTGCCCAGGTGATACCTGCTGAAAAACACCAGGGAGTGAATGTGCAGTGATTGAGGAGGGCAAGGTGCACCTCTCTGTCCTGAAAGTTCCGTGGCTTTTTCCTCAAATAACTGTGGGTCGATTCAGAGCTGAAAAAGATACTTATTTTCGAGTGCATTAATCCTTTCTGGAGAATTCTTGTCTCCCTTTCCTGGCTCCAGGCAGAGGTAGAAAGACAAAATAAAGCAATGTCTTTCATTGAGAGCTATTCTAAAGGCTGAGGGGGGCTGCTGGCCAGGCAGCAGGGTGATGGACACTGAGAGGGGAAAAGGAAGGTGAGTCCCCAGGTGAGCAGATCTGCAGCTTTGGTGATCATCTGAGCCAGTTTCTTGTGGGGCACAAACCTACAACAGGCAGGGAAAGTGAGTTAAGGAGAAGAGGTTAAGCAGGGCTGCTGCTGCTATCAAATGATCCCTGGTTTTTAGCTTTACAAATGAGGGGGTTTTGCTTTTCCAGGGCTTCCTGGGGGCTCCCCAATGAGGCTTCTGGGCTTCCATCAGTTTTCAGCTTCAGAATCAAAAGGAAGCTTCCCATCCCCTGGTGTCAGGAGTGTTTACCCAGGGGTGCTGATACCCTCAGAGGCTGTCACTGGAGGATCCAAACCAGAACTGCCCAGCCTCTGATAAAAAAGGCCAGATGTGCCACTTTAATTAATGCAATTTGATAAACACTGGAACAATTAAGTGCAACACGATAGCACAGTAATCTTTGGGGCCAGGAAGTGCTGTCCCTGAGGCATCCCCAGCTGGTCCAGCTTTCCTTTTCCCTTTGCCATTTTCATAAATAGAAAAACTGACAGGATTTTCAGGGGAGCCCCAGCACCAACTCGAGAAGGAGACTGACAGCACGCAGGAAAACACAAAGGGAAGGTGAGGGACCATGCACCCACAGGTGGCTTGCACAGGGGGCTGGGATGTGACAAATGACACTTTAAACACACCCAGGTCTGACCCCCCCCCAGCCCTCATGGACACCAAGGGACACAAAGAAACCCGTGGAGAGACGGGGAAGCTGAGCAAAGACACCCAGACTGTGCCACAAACACCCTCTACACATTGGCACAAACATTTCCTCCCCACCACAAAAAGGACATTGAGGGGATGGAGAGTGTCCAGAGAAGGGAATGGAGCTGGGGAAGGGGCTGGAGAACTTGTGAGGGCCCTGGGGGTGCTGATCCTGGAGCAGAGGAGGCTGAGGGGAGACCTTCTGGCTCTCTGCAACCCCCTGAGAGGAGGTTGGAGCCAGGGGGGGTCGGGCTCTGCTCCCCAGGAACAAGGGATGGGACAAGAGGAAGGGCCTCAAGTTGTGCCAGGGGAGGTTGAGGTTGGAGCTGGGGAACAATTTCTCAATGCCTGGAAAGGGTTGTCAGGGCCTGGCCCAGGCTGCCCAGGGCAGGGCTGGAGTCCCCATCATCCCTGGAGGGGTTTCAGAGCCTGGAGATGTGGTGCTGAGGGACAGGGGGTGCTGGGGACTGGGCAGTGCTGGGGGAAGGGTTGGACCCAATGATCTGAGAGGGTTTTTTTTCCTACCAAAACTCTTCAGTGATCCTGGGACCTCCAGCACTGAGCACCCACCCTCACCCCCTCCCCAAACACATCTCATCCCCCTCTGCCTGTCGTGGTCCCTGTTCCTCTTCTGGACCTTCATACGTAAAACAGAAAAGCTCCAAAGTTTCTCTTCAGACACGTAAACCCTCTGGGACTTTCCCCTTTGAGAATTGGGGGGGAGGGGGCAGGGAAGTAAAAAAAAAAAGAACAATAATGAGGGGAAAATGAAGAAGTTTTTTAAAAGCCCACAGATTTCAGAGAAAGTGATGGGAAATTAGAGACGTGTGATGGATGGGCTCATTTCCCTACCTGACAACCTAGACAGCTCAATGAAAAAAAAAAAACAACAAAAAAACCAATGTTTGGGTTTGATTTGTGTTCTCCCCCTCCTCACTGTACATAAGCCCAGAGCTGTGTGTGTGTGTGCACACTTTCAGAAGGAAAGATGTTGCTTTTATGTTGTAAAGATATCTCTTTACCACCCACTAACAAAAGTGTCTGGAAAATGGCAAATGCAATTAGAAAAAGTATTTTGAGAGAACTTCTTTCAAACTTTTTTTTTTTTTTTTTTTTTTTTTTTTTTAATCTTCCCTGGAAACTGAAAAATAGCAAACCTGGAGCTTTATAGAGGATGAGCTCATTGTTCAGTGGCTCCAGCACAATGCACATTCTGCCCCAGCCCCTAGCAGAGCTGCAGAGGAGAGGACTCTCATCCACCCCTTCCAGGATGCCACCAGCCCTGAACTGAGTGGCTTAGAAGGAAGCAAGCTCTGAAACTGTGGCACTCATTCAGAAAAATGCCTACGCTGCTTTTGTCTGGTTGTTTAACTTCTTTAACCTGAAGACAATTAAAAATCACCACAGTGAAGATGAGAGGGAGCATTGGCCTCTTCCAGCCTGCTCAGAGAGGGGAAAGTTCTTGCTAACCAAGTTTGACAACCTTTGAATATAAACAGCTGATTGGAACTGATGAGAAATCTTAAAAAAGAAAAAAAAAAAATGGGGAGAAAAAACAGAAGTTCCTGAGAAGCTCAGCGAAGGAATGTCAGCCTGGTCACCACAGCTGGGAAGGATGAAGAGGCCCAACTGGGTCAGGAAGCAGCAGGAGCTGGCTGGGGAGGAAGAGACAGAGCAGCACCAAGGTAGAACGTTTCATGGAAAGATCATGTCAAAGCCCTATAGCTGCTCAGAAAGGGGTGAAAACAGTCCTAGGCATGTCCTTGAATTGTGAGCAGCACATTGGGGGCTGGAATTTGTGATAAATGAACTGATAAATCAAGCTGGCTGACTGCTGTCACTTTTACAAACAGGATACAGGTCTCACTCTTTCGCCAGTCCAGAGGGGACCATCCAACCCCATCATCACCTTTGGAGCTGAAAGGCTGGGTTGTTCTTCCTCACCTCCCAGGAATGTCTCCACCTCCAGAAGTCGTTCAGGCTTGGAGTCTCTCCAGGAGAATGGGCTTTGGAAGGGAAAAGGGAGGCAGTGGTAGAGATGTCCAGCCAGGGGTGGATGTGCCCTCAGCTGCTCTGATGGGCTCAGCTCTTGGGAGGGTCTGAAGGGAGAACTTTGCTTCCAGCTTCACAGCAGGGCTGGGCTTCAGAGAGACTCCACGTACCCCTGTCCATGGCAGGAAACAGCCTTGATTGTACCAACTGCACAAAAGGTGTTTCTGGAGGCAGGAGCAGGGGCAAAGCAGAGGGGCTGGGATGCCACCTTGGGCTGAGGTGTTGGAACCCCTCCAGGTCACCTCAATCCTTTTGCATATGGCTCTAAGCATCTTTCAAAGTAGGATGTAAGCTATGAGGCCACTTCTGACATTCAAAGGCCCTTTTGGGCCAGGGTGATGGTTGGCAGAGAGGGTGCACGGGTGCCTCGTGAAGGCAGGAGCAGGGTGTGTGTGCTTGGGAGGGCTTTGCTGCACAACTCAGAGCCACCAACCCCCCCAGCTGGCTGAGAGACTCTAAATCTGCAAACCCTTCCCAGTACCACCACCTCAGTTTCAGGGAAATGCTCCCTTTCAGGTCGGAAATTAAAAGAAATTAATATGCTACTCAGCAAGATTAATTAATTAGCTAATGTGCACACATCACTTAGGAGTGGTAAAGCCCTCTTTATGGCTGAAGAAATCTAGGCTAAAGCAGCTGGATTCCTGGCCAGGAAAACTGACACTGACTGTGGGAGCTGATCTGGAGCTCAGGGTGCCCAGGGGGGAGCAGTGCCAGTGCCTGGGGAGCCTGGGGTCAGGGAACAAACCTGCTGCTTTGAGGGGGCAAAGGTCCTAAAGCCCAGAAGTCCATCAGGTTGCAGAGTTCTGAGGGAATGCCTGACCAGTTACTGCCCTGCAACAGCAGAGCCACACCAAGGAGTCACCTCCAGGGGTTTGTTATTCCCCTGCACCCTGCCCTGCCAAACGCCCTGTAATGCCTCAGGTCCCTCCCTTTTAGCTCCAGGAGATGGCTGGGAATGTTACTGCATCTTAAGGAAACACCAATCCACTACTTTAACATTAATTTCTGCCATGTTAATGACTCTCCTAAGGCACAGACTGTATTTAAGGGGCAGCTGCAGGTGTCATTTCCCCATTCAGAACTGGCCGTGGTGCCAGGGGCTGTGTAGCACCAGGAGAGCTCTGTGTTAATTTGGGTGTGTTTCATCTTACAGCCCTCTGTGATGCCTCTAAACACCCACTGGAAACCTTTTTACATGTTCCTCTGTACAGAGGACTGGCTTGACATGAAATTCATCGTGTTTCAATTTTCACTGAAGGGAATTAGGTGCTGACATACCCGTGAGGTATGGGAGAGGCTGGTGCTTCATTGCTCTGAGCTCTCAAAAATCACTCTCCTCCTCAAAATGGATATGGAGCTCTCAATGCTTTTAAATTACAGCCAACTGTTTATCTTCTCTGGGTTGTTTGAAATGGATTGGTTTCTTTCTTTTTTTCAAGCAAGCCAATATATTATATTAAAAAAAAAAAAAAATCACCAAATTACCCATAGGTGACTTTGAAAATCCAACCCCAAATACATCTCAGTGATTCTTGAGGAGGCACCTATTGTCTCAGGGATGCACTTTACCTTTTCACATCTATCTCTGCATTTATCTCATGCATCAGTGGGACAGCTCTTCCCTTAGTGACCACTTCTCCCACACCCCTGTGCAGCAGGACTTTTCCTTGTCATTCCTTAACAAATTATTCCTCTTCTCCCAAGCTCCTGGATTTCATTCCTGGCACTGCTGAGCAGATGCAAAGTGCCAAGTGGAGTGAATGGTGGCACCTCTCCTTCTCCTGATGGATCAGGTACCCTGCAAGGAAAATGCTCTTTAGAGCAAAGAAAACCCCTCTCCCAGCCCCGGGACCCTGCTCTGTTTTGTCAGGAGGTTTGGCAGAGGTGTTGACTGCAGTGGCACCCGGGGGCTTCACAGATGCTCTGCTGGGGGCTGGAGTGGGTGAGCACCAGTGATGGATCCTTGCTGCCTTCCCCACACATCTAACCAGGCTCTGCTGCTCTCCTGCCTTACCTAACCCTCAGCTTTGCTGAAATTCAAGGCCAGGGATTTTCCCTTCCATGGGCAGAGGGTGTGGATGCTTTGCTGCATCTTCTCAGGTGGCTGAAAAAAAAGGGGGAAAAAAAAAGAAAAAAAAAAAAAAAAAAAAAAAAAGAAAAAAAAAAAAGAATCAGGGTCTGGTTTACCAGACCTGAGCTCCTGAGCTTTCTGATCAAGAATCATCAGTGAGCAGAAGCTGCAGGCAGTGTTAGACAAGTTTTCTTTGCTAGCTGAGGCTTTGCAGAAGGTTTTTCAGCCTGGGAGGTATTAAAGACACTGAAATCTTTCAAGTGAAACTTCCTGAGAGCAGACCAGGCCCTGTTTACCTTCTGCAACCTTCAGCTTCCCAGCATTTTCCTATCTATACAGCCTGGCAGAACAGCAAAGAGAGGAAGAGGTTTCTGCTCTTCAAAAGGCCTTTTTTCTGCTTTATTCAGCACTTTTAAGATGGTGGCTGGAGTATATCTCCATAGGTACCTTCTGCAAAGCCATAGTTTAATATTCAAAGGAGGAAAGGTGCTGCCTTGCTGAGGTTTAATGATGTGGAGGCATTGGCCAGAGCCTTGGAAAATGGTGGGGGTGGAGGAGAGGTAAAAAAGTTTTTGGAAATTCCCCCCTTGTTGTTTTTCTAATCAATCGTTCAATATTTTGAAGATTAAAATATTAAAATCAGAAAGGGGGGTGGGAAGAAAGGCTCCACCTCATAGGGAGTGGAGGTGTAATATTTAAGACCAACAATCATAATTTCCATCCAGTCATGGATGGAATATAAACTCTGAGATACATTCAACCAGACTCTTATCTTCAGCTGGCAGTGACCTGGGCTGAGCAAACCAACTGTCCTGTTTGGAGAAATAAGAATTGAGCCCTGCTTCTGCCACTCCATAACTCTCCATTAAAATGAGAGCATCAGACCTTCTAGAACTTGCCAAATCAGTGGAGCTTTTGCCATTTCCCTCATTTTCAGTGGATTTAGTTGTCCACAGATTTCAGGAAGGGAAGGGACACCTCCAAAGCCTTTCAGCTTTTGTTGCGAAATTTGTTTTGCTCCTGAAAGCAATCCTGCTGTGCTCCACAAATGGCACATGTGCTGCTACCCCCAGCCCTTTCATGTCCCTGTTTAGTCCTGAGAAGCTGCAAAGCTCAGGGTGCTCTTGGAAAAACTGCAACTGCTGGAACATGTCAGGTGAGAGAAGTCATTTCAGTGCTGGATGATTCTGCAACACCTACAGACAAATGGGTGTATCAGATGGATGGACTCTGGGCAAAGGTCTTTGGTTTCCTCTCACTGCTCCTAGATTTTGGATTTTTTTTTGTTTTCTCACTCTTTTACTGAAGATTTTGAGTAGGGAAGTTCCCCTGTCTGTGGCTGCTATTAACGTTTAGAGGGTAATCTCCTTAACACCATAAATGCTAACTGCTCTGCCATGCCCCTGGCAGGTATAATTGTCTGTAGCCCTGTAAAAAGTAATAGCCATCTGGCAGAAAGTACTGGTGCTGTGAGAAGATAAAAAAGACGGGCACCAGCAAGAGAGGAAAGCAAACCCGGTCCCCCAGCAGAGGTTGCTTGCCTGGCAGTCTGCTCCAGCCCCTCTTTCCAGCTGCTTCCAATGCCATGGGAGGAGCAGCTTTTGGTTTTAGCCTCCCAGACAGCACAAGCCCTACCTGAATTTATGACAGACAAGGAAACTGAAATAATTCTGCTTTGCTGGAACTGGCAAACAGGTAAAAAAGATCCTGGTGGAGATCAAACCTGTGGGTTCCACAAGAAACCTTGCTCAGGTTCTGGAGGAAGTGCATCTGCTAATAGCATGCTGCACATCATCTGGCACTTGGAGGCAATGACCTGCCTGTTCCTCAGCACCTCTGGTTCTCCTCATCATTATAACCCTTGTAAAAAATGGCATATTAAGTGCAAAGAACCAGAGACCTGGAGAGGAAGCCATCCCTGTTATCCCTGAGCTTGGGGCAGCCACGTCCAAGCTTCTCCCATGGCATCTCTTGGCTCCAGCTCTTGCTTGGGTGGGAAAGAATCCAGCTCAGACAGGTTGTTCAGCCACTGGCATTTCTGATAAGAGTTCTGAAACAGCCTGTGGGAATGGTGGGTCCTGGCAAAGCAGGAATATTTTCCAGCAGGTGCCATACTCATGGTACAGCAGTGCCAACCCGGCTGCAGTTGGGTGGTGACAGAAAGGACGTGCTCAGGGTGGCAGCAAGAAACATCAGGCTTGGCCGTGAGCACCCAGCCTCTGGAGGGAAGGCAAAAGGATGTGGAAGGAGAGAAATTCCCTGGCCAGTGCTTTTCCCAGGCTCTGACAGAAACCGGGAAGCCTGAGAGCTTGGAAAGAGTTTTCATCCAAATTCTGTGACCCAAGATACCCAAACAAGTTCAAATCATTTTCTGAAAGTCATTCACATTTAACAACCCCTTCAATAAGGTCACGGCCAGATTTTTGCTGTAGCAGTGGAGTAAAATCTGTCTCCAAACCCTGAGAAAAGACATTTGAACTTTTATGTAAGTGAAGAGCTGTGCTCACAGACTGGTCTGATCTTTGCTCATGGTTTTACCTTTGCAGCTTTAAAGAAGTGCTGCCACTGCCCAGGGATGGTGCAATGGCACAATTTTACCTTCTGGTCCATTTTTGAGGAAAATGCCTCTTTTCAGGCTTTTCACCTGAAGTCTTGCAGTGGGTTCTTTACACCAGCCAAGGTAAAAAAAAAAAATAAAAAAAAGAGAGGATGGTCTCTGCTACCCCCAAGTCTCCTGAGGATGACTACAGTTAGTGATAACAGCAACCACCAGAGCAATGCAGAAATATTTAGGGAGGAAAAGAGCTTGTTCCACTCCTTGCTCTCAGTGGTGAAGCTGATCTTGTCTGTGACCTCTGGGTGAGATCAGAGACCTCTGCTCCCACACAGCTGGGTTCACATGGCCAAGCTGGTGTCCACAACCTTCAAACAAAGCTGCACCAAAAAGCAGGTGCTGCACCCCACTGCCTGCCTAAACCCTGCCCTGGTGAAGGTAAAATCTGAAATCCCTCTCAAGAGAATCCACTTTGGCAAACTCACCCCATCCATCAGCACAGAGCTGCCCCAGGCTTTGGGGCCACCTCACTCATGGGGTCTCTGACACAACTGCATTGATTTTATGGGTGCCAACTCATGGCCGGGATCTGGGGATCATTTTCTAAATGACAGCTGACTTCATTTTACTTTTTTTTAATCTCTAGACAAGTTGTTCAGGACTAAGACTGTCACAGAAGCATTTAAAGAGCTCAGCCCTGCCAGCTGATAGGTGGTGGTACAGCTGCACCCTCACTAAAAGTCTCACAGGAGGATTTTCTCCAAATGATTCATATTTAGCCCTTTGCTTCCCCCTAAATTGCTTTCCCTGACCTCATTTAAGAGTTTTCTGAAGGACACTGACACTTGCTTTTCAGATTTTCATCTAATCCTTCTCCCAGTTTGCATAAATCAGGACTAACTGCACTGAAGTCTCTTTCTTCCACAAGCATTAGCAAAACTGCTAAAACCACCAAGATTTATTTCAACCACTGGCTTCAGTCCTAGCAGTAAGTAACTCTGTGCTCAGCAATTGCTCCTCACTTCAAGGACCAACCACATCATGAGCTTTGCTGCTCTGGGTGCTCCTGATGGCTGCAAAGAGCTGGGCTGACCCTGCAGCCTCCCAGGGTCTGTCCCCCTCCCTGCCCCTCACTCCAGCCCCAGCTCATGGTGTCTGCCAGCATCTCCTCCCCCTTGCTTCTCTGTGGTTGAAAGGGGGTGGTGGGAGCCAGGGGGCTGAGCAGGCAGAGCCACAGAAGCCTCTGAGATGCTGAGGGCCCCAGCAATGGGCAGGGACCTGGGCATGCACCTTACCCCATCTGGGCACCCAAAGGTCCAAGCTCAGCCCTGACCTGTCCTCTGGGCAGGGACTGGCAGTGCAGGCAGACGGAGCCCAGCTTTGGGACTCCCCTTGTAGGGCAAAGAATAACCTGTGGTGCAAGGCAAAAAAAGAGAGAGCAGAGCAAGGCAGGCAGTGTGATCTCCAATAGATAGTCAGGGGATCCCTGTAGATACAAACACACTAATCCTATCCTATCCTATTCTTCCTAAATTATATTTCCTATGCATCTATATATATATTTCCTAAATACACCTATCTTTCCTATCCTATCCTCCTTCCTATCCTATCCTCTTCCCTATTCTTCTTATCCTTCCTATCCTATCCTATTTTTCCTATCCTTCATATCCTATCCTTCCCATCCTATCTTATCCTACTTTAGCCTATCCTAGCCTGCCCTATCCAAGCTGGAGACAGGGATTCAGCATCTTATGGAAATCCATTTAATGAGCTTTCTTATCCCTTCCTTGCGTTTGTCTCCCTTACACACACACACAAAATCCCCCACCCCACTCCTCCTGAGAGCAGCTCTCCTGCTGTAGGGCAGTGGGGAGGGGTTGGGGCACCCTGTGCTGGCACATGGCCAGGGGGTCCTGAGCCCTGCTGGGGGTCTGCTGGGCAGGGCTGAGGGGTACCTGGTCCCTGCCTGCACCCCCCAAAGGTCTCTGTCACTTTAATGACCCCCAGCACCACACAAAGCCTGAATAGCAAAGAGGGGGTGGTGGGGGGGGAACTCACTGGGGACAGAGAAACGTGTGACAAAAGCTGCACATATTTTCATCAACCAAAGGCCAGGACATAATAATAATCACTTTCCCAGCCCAGAGGAGAAGAACAAGACCAAGGGTTTCTTTTCAAGGAGCTGAGACAATAGTGACAAAGGGCCACACAAGGTCAGTGACACTTCTGCAGCTCATGTCAGCTGAGGAGCTGGTCCTGATCTGTCATCTCCCCGCTGATCTCTGACAACTGAGGAGGCACAATCCAGCTCTGTGTTACTGAGCTGCAGAAACCTCCCCGAGCTCCATGGGGCTCCACGACAGAGTGGCAAGGGAGCCAGAGCTCAGCTGCATGCCAGGAGCAGGCTGCCTCCCTGCCTCCTCTCTGGTGACTTGCCATGATTGTCACATTTCTTTGCCCCTGCCCTGTGCCTCCATCACCCCCTTTGGCTCATTTGCATCGAGGGGAAGGCAGAAAAACTCTGCTGGCTCTGGCCTGAAAAGTGCCCGGGGTTGGCATGCTGATTGCCCTGGTCATTCAGAGAGGGCTCTGGAGGTACAGACACTTGAAAATCCTCATTTGAAAAGAAAACAAGCAACAAACCCAAACCCTGAACCCGAACCAAGAAGTGACAGCACTTTTCCCTGTGGGGTCCCTGCCAGAAATGCAGCAATAATCCTATCTGTTCCTCAGGTCACTCCTGACCAGCTGGGCATTGGTTTGATGCTCCCTTTGCTCCTCTCAGGGTGGTGTCAGGATGGGACATCCTGTCTGTCACCTGCACGTGGCAGAGGATGGACACCCTGCAGGAGCATTTCAGAGGGTGGCTGGCACCAAGGTGGGTGACAGTGGGCAAGCTGGGGGATGGGGGCTTTGCCATTTCTTCCTTCTGCTTTTTATAAAGCTGGACAAGAGGAGCAAGTGAGCACTGCAGGTCTATGCCTGGGATGGCAAGAGTGGGATGGAGCCAGAGCTGGTGGGTAACCCCCTAACTACCCTTAACATGCCACAAAACTGAAGTTTTAGCAACAATTTCCCTTCAGACTTCAGCACTGGGTTTTTTCCTAGGACTGCTTCTTCCCTAGGTTCAAGGGCAAAACAGATCAGGGTTCAAGCTTCATTTTAGGCAACGGCCTAAAAAGTCAGCCAGCCCGGATGGTCTCTTCATGTACTGGGACAATCTGCATCCTTACTGCTCTTCAGCTACCCCCTCCTCAGCACCTGATGGTCAGAGCTCCCAGGAGGACAGAGTGGTGGGGGGGCCATGGGCCAAGTGTGGACAAAGATCGTTTGCACCCCCCTACTTGTCCTTCATGTCCCATCATTAGAGACTTGCAAATGACTCCTGCAGTTAAAATGGAGCTTGGTGCCTGCCCAGGGGACAGGGGGAGCCCCAAGCTGCCACCAACCCTCTGGGTCACCCCAACCATAGTGCACCCTCTGCTACTGAACTCTGTACCCGTTGCACAGACAGCCTGGGGTCCTGTCCCAGCCACTTCTGCAGCACCTAACACCCCTTGGGGCAGAGCCTCGGCTTCTGGCAGTGCTTTGGGTGCACTGTACTGCTTTTGCAAGCAAAGTCACAGCAGTTTTCCAAAGCCCCAGGAATGGAGGTCACATCCCTTCCTGCCCTGCCAATCCCCCCTCTCCCCAGCCCTTGATTCCTCCCAGGAAGTGGTGGCTGATGCTGTAATTCCCGGGATGAAAGCATCCATCCTCTGTGCTCCCCGTGGCAGCAACTTTCCAAAGGATGTGCCTGCCAGGGGAAAGCACCACTTTAATGTTTCTGCCCCATTCTGATGCTGGTTTCACTGGGCTGAGAGGCAGGAGGGGGATTAGGGGGCTCCCGTGTGCCCTTTTCTGCCACTGCCCACCACTCCTTGCCATTTGCATCCCTCTCACATGCAGGATGTGGGGACATGGAAACACCACCCCCCCAGCTCCCCTGGCCATCCCTGGGCCAGGACTTGCTGCTTTGGAGAGGTTTTGAGGGGGCTGAAGGGGTGAGTGAGCATCCTGAGGGGGGGAGGCAGGAGTGAGGGGGGAGGAGGGGAGAGAAACAAGAGTAAACATGAATTGGGAGGATTTTCAAAGCCAGCAGAGGGCCTGGAAAAGGACAGGCTTTGAATTCTGCATGTTCTTTTAACTCAGCCTCTGATTTGAAGAGGCCCCCGAAAGCCTGGTAAGCCTCATTGAACTTGAAAAGCTACAAGCTTCCTTTCTTCCCCATTTGCTTTGTCTTCCCTTATCTCATTCATGGGAGACATTGCTCCCACCTCGGACCCGGACAGAGCCCTGGGCATGGAGGAGAAGCAACAATGTCACCTCAGTCCCAGAAATCCCCCAGGAACAGGCAGGAATCATTAGTGAGGTGCTGCAAGGACCCCAGCTCAGCCTCAGACCCAGGTTAATGGGGGGGGTAGGGGGGGGACTGGGGCTTTCCCCCTTGAGGCTGAGCAGCCAGACACAATTCCCAAAGGAGCTGATAAATCCAGGCTGCAAACCCCTTCCTGAGCCCATCCCCAGAGGGAGGGCTTGGTTTGAAGGGGATTCTCCTCCAAAGGGGCAGATCCCACAGGACAGGAGCTCTTTGGGAGAGGGGAAGGTTCTTAAGGGGGTCCCAGCTGCCCCCTCCCCAGCTCACTGAGGGTAAAATCCTGAATATTCCCAAGGGTGATGGGGCCAAAGCAGATGGGAAGGTGCCTGAGCACATCCTTTCTGGGGTCTCCTCTGGGGTTTTGCACAACTTCACCTCTTGCCACGACACCCAATCCCTGTGCCCACCTTGCAGCAGGGTGAAGGCTCCAGGCAGTGTTTTCTGCAGATCTGAGCTGAACCCCTCAATCCAGGACCCAGGGAGGACTGAGCAGGGTTGCTCCATCACAGCCACCTAACCCTGAGGAAGGATTTATCAGTTCATGGCACCAACTCCTGCCTTCAGTGAGGCCAAGGGTGCAGCCCCTGGGTGCAAAGACTGGTTCATCTTTTATAGCAACCTCCCAATATCTGCAGGGGCTACAGGAAAGCTGGGGGAGGGCTTTGGACACAGGGGGCTAGGGAGAGGACAAGGGAAAATGGGTTAAAACTCAAAGAGGGGAGATTCAGGTTAGAAATTATGAAAAAAATCTTTAATTTGAGGTGAGCCCCTGGCCCAGGTTGCCCCCAGAAGCTGTGGCTGCCCCATCCCTGGCAGTGTCCCAGCCCAGGTTGGATGGGGCTTGGAGCACCCTGGGCTGGGGGAGGTGTCCCTGCCCATGGCAGGGGTGTTGGAATGAGATGATCTTTACGATCCCATCCAACCCAAACCATGCTATGATTCTATGATCTCACTGGGAAGGACAGGCACAGTCCCCAGATGCCCCAACACACCTCAGGGGGAACATTATGCTGCCAGTTATAAGCAATCCCCCTGCCCATGTTACCCCCTGGTGCTGAGCCTTCAGAGCAGACATTTGCAGGGAGATCCTCCTCTGCAATCTGCAAATAGAAACCTAAAAGTCACGGCCAGGTGGGTCTTTTCTGGTGAATATTGCACTAAAAGGCAGTTTCCTGCAGTGCTTCCCCCACTGGGTGAGAAGGGAGAGGGCGAGGGTTTGGAGGCTCTCCATAAACAAGTAAAAGCTCAGATATAATGAGAAAACCTTTTGTGACATAAGGACCTCTGCATGTCAAGTAAATTCATTACACAGCAACTTGAATGGCACTCTGATGGCCTCCGAGTGTCTAATGCAATTACACTGGGATGGGAGAGGCCATACAGCTGTGCCTCTCTGCCAGGAAAAGAGAGGAAAAGGAACAAAAAAGGGGGTGACAAGAAACTGAGGGGCTTTGCAGCAGGCTCAGCAAAGCCTGCTGGAGTTGGAGGGTTCAGGAAAGTCTCTGACCTGATTTTGGAGCTGAGAGTGTTCCCCAGGCAGGCAGAGCTCCCGGGGCTCCCCTGGGGGCTTTTCTCCCCCCCCTCAGCCAGCACCTTGCAGGGGGTTTCCTACAGAACCCACAGGAGGGACAGCAAACCCTGCTCCACCCAGGTTCATGGGATTCACTCCGAAGCATGCAAGCCCAGGATGTGGTTTTTCCCCTGTTCTCTGGCACCTTTGTGCTTCCCCTGTCTGAGCTGGGAGTCAGGTGTGAAGGGGTTTGCTGGGCTCAACCCAGACTAAACCCCAATCCCAGATAATTTCGGGCAATGGGATACCTGGGTCAGCACAGCAGCCATCCCAAGTCACTCTCCTGATCCAGAGAGGGTTCCTCCAGAAATTGTTGTCTGCCTTGGTAGGACTCCTGAGGATTTTTGCCTGCTCAGGCCCTGCTGGGTTAACCTTCTTTGTCTTCTCTTCCCCTTTGGGTTGTCTTTCCTCAGCCCCTTTCAGTTCACCAGGGCCTTGATTGCTTTCCCAGCTCAGCTTTGTGCTTCGTACCTGCAGATTTGGACTCAGAAGGTGAGCCAGCCCCAGAGCCTGCTGGCCTGGGCTCACAGCCTGTGTACTTCAGCTTAAACCTTGCACTTCAGCTTTTAGCTCCAACCTTTTCCAAACCCACACCAGATCCCTTGCAAATGATTTTTTTGAACTGGAAACAACAGCTTGAGAATATGAAACCACCTCCTCCCAGGTCCTCAGACCTCCAGGTCCTCAGACCTCCAGGTCCTTCCCTCTGCAGCTCTTTCCCATCCAGCCCTGCAGGCACCAGGTGAGTCCTTTGAAGGACAAATTAACAGGAAAAGGTATTTCTCTCGCGGGTGACAGATTCTCTATAATAATCCTAAGAAGCAGAATGAAAAAACTGAATCTAAATTATCTTTGGAGAGTTTGCTGTTAGGACAACAACTATTCATAATGAATGCCTGAAGAGAGATGGAGTTCAAGGTAGGCACTGGCAAATTTTGGAATAATTTGAGTTTTTCATTAATAAATTTGGAAAAACTAGCACCATGTTGTCTGTTTGTACTCAGGTATTTGTGCTATACATCAGGCTAGACAAGAGCCTGGTTCTACTAAATTCATGGCTGAAAATGTAGGGCCTTGTCCAACACAAAGGGGAAATTCCAAATGAAAAGGAAAAAAAAAATAATTTCAGATGTGGATGAATTAATTGTGTTTGGCTCTGAAGGACTGTCTGCCTTCATTATTTTAGTTTAGGCTAGATTAGATTAAATGAAATCAGATTGATGGATGGGGGAGGAATGGAAGGACAAGATATTCTCTTTTTAAAAGTAATATCCAAAATAATTACAGTCAGATGAATTTCAGGAGAATATAAATCTCAGTAAAGTTTGGTGACCACTGTGGGCTCTTTAACCTTGAAATAGTTCAGAATGAATTTTAAAACACATGTAATTACTCCTCCACACCAGGTACTTTTACAATATCCTCATAGCACAAAATCATTCATACTGAAAGACATCCTAGTGGATCTCTCTGAAAACTTCAAAGAGTTTCAGAGCAGCAGGCATCTGGCAGCAAAAAGGTCCTTGGCTCAGGAGATATCATTGCTTTACAGACAATTTTTTGTGACTGGGGCTAACTTTCAAATGATTTTTGTGTTAAGCCAGAAATACATCTGTCTGCTTCTGTGCAGAAGGAAAAAGGATTCTCTGTGGTGAGATGACACCTAGAAGGCAATTCCTAACTGGATCAAGTGGTTTTCCAGCTCTTCAGAACAAAGGAGTTGACTGGGCTTGGAAATTCAGCCAAGTAAAATTGCAGAATTCCATTCAGTTGACTACAATTGGGAGTTTATGAAAGCAAATCCATTCCTTTACCAAAACTGAGCCGTTTCAAAGCAGAAAACACCAGCTGGGACTTAAAAGATTTAATTTTTTTTTTTTTTTTTTACTGTGCACACTAGAAAGATTTCCCTCTGTCCAAGTTCATCTGATATGCTCTCTAAAATTCAAAAGGGGTTGAAAATTTAGTCCCAAACCTGAATTACCTACACAGGCTCAGCTTCATGATCCTTATCCATGTCTGATAATTAAGCAGCTTTTAAATACCAGCAAACACATGCTGCTGAATGAGGAATGGTACAACTCAGCCAAAGACAGTCTAACTTGGGTTTTATTTTCCTTTTTTCCTTTTTTTTTTTTTTTTTTTTTTTTTCCTTTTCCCTTTATTGTCCCAATCTGGCATTATTTAGGCCATATTCTGCAACTGGAAATCTCTGTTCTGACCCAGTTCAGCTGTTCTCTCTGTTAGTCCCTTCCTTGGACAGACAGCCATGGTCCTTCTCTACTGTGAGCCAGCAAAAAATCTCCAAAAAACATTACAGTGGAGCTTTCCCTGCTCTTCATTCTCCCAACACTAGGAGTCCTTATCCTTCATTGACCTTTGCTTTGGAGCCAGAAGATGAGATGATGTAAAACACAATCCATTGGTTCTTTTGGTTTGGTTTTGTTTTTGTTTTTTCTTAATTATATATTATTAAAAAGACATTTTCTCTCCAAGCAGCTAATAACCCCACTGCTCCTTCACTTGCACTGCCTGTGCCTGGATTTCTGGGCTCCATTTCAGACCAAGTGTGAATTTGACAGCCTTGGCTGCCTTCTACCCTGGTGCCAAAGCAAACCCCCCCCAGGGCAGTGCTGGGGGTGTCTGAGCCTGCAGGACAGGGATGGGGGACACCCAGGGCTGCAGGACCACCCCGAGCCCAGCACCACCAACCTGCCCCCTCCTCATCAACCAGCACCAGGAGGAGCTGCTGCCTCCCAGCAGAGCCTGAGTTTTCCCCTGGAAGGAAATGCCAAGTGAGCAGCAGGGCAGCCCAACCCCTCCAGCCACCCCATCGCTTTGCAGCCCATCCCTCCTGCTGACACCTCTTGGCTTCTCTCACTCAGAGCTGTGCCTTGAAAACCTGGGCTCTTGTCTAGACATCACTTCCTCAGGTCTGGGAGGCATCCTGAGCAGGGCCCTCTCCAAAGCTTGGGTTGTGGCAGGACCTTCTGCCTGATGGGGAATAAAATCCTGCAGGATTCAGGGTGCTTTCTGCCGAGCAGATGGAGGGAAAAGGCAATGGGAAGGGACCTGAATGAAGATGTTATGTCTGCTGTGAGCCAGGAGAGCTGCAAAAGTACCCAGGGAGCACATGTGCTTGATCTTATCACCTGGGTTATACCACAGCCTTGTTCAAGGTTAATGAATAAGCAAACAGATCCATTTCTTGGTTTCTAGGAGGAAGGGATGGATGATTGGAGGGGAAATCCTGAGTCACACAACTTGTCACATTGCAGCATTAAAATCAATACATCTTATTTTAATGGGATTTCTGGGAATTTCACACCATTCAGTAGTCAAGAAGAAAGAGTGACACTTCATGAATAAAGCACAAGTTAGGGTTTGGGTTTTTTTCCCCCCTCAGTTCTCAAAACTATGGTCTCAGTGTCCTGTAATTGCACTAAAAAAGCATCCCTGCCCCTAGGAGATGCATTACCCTGGAAAACCACCAGAACAATTCAGCTGAGTCCCTTTCCATGCCTAGAAAATTGAATCCCACATGGTCAGGAGCACCACTGTGACACCAACACAGAGCCCCACGTGGAGGAAACCTCTGTTGCCCTTGGCACCAGAGAACCATTTGGGTTGGGAAAGCCCTTTCAGATCATCAGGTCCAACCCTTCCCCCAGCACTGCCAGGTCCAGCACTGCCCCATGGCCCTCAGCACCACATCACCCTATGGATCCACTGAAAGGCTTTGGTTGAGCCTGAGGGACTGGGTCCCTGTCCTTGCCTTTCTTCCCACCAATCCTTGGAGTCCTAACTCAGTACAGTTCACCACCTCCTGCTGCTCTCAGAGAAGTATCAGCCTTCAAACAGACCATTTATCCCTGCAGCAGCCAAACCCAACCATCACTTGATCTTCCTCTCTGTGGCCCTCTCAGCCATGACCCAAAGGCATGGAGTCCCAGAAAGGGGTTCCCTCTTCTTGCCTCAGCACCCACAGAGTCATCACAGGCACCAAATCTGCTTTAGGAAAACCTCTCTTTCTCCTTTGGGTGTCAGATTTACCAGCCCAGCCCTAGGAGGAGGCCAAACGTGTCCCTGATGTGTAGGTTTGGCCAAAGTTATGGGTGCTGAAGCAAGTTTTGAGCACAAAGCTCTGCATTTTTTGAACTAATGCTTGAATCTCCTGTCCCACTTAGTTGAAGCAGACCTGCTGTGCTTCCCACCATGATGGTTATCATCCCTGATCCTCCTCTTCCCCAAACTGGAACGACCTCAGCTGCATCCCAGTCAGTTCCCTCCAGTGTCTTTCCTGCTTCCTACTCCTTTCCATGACAATTTAGCATCCTGGCTCAAAAGCCCCTTTAATCATGCAGGGCACACATGCCTGGGAAAAAAAAAAAAAAGCCTCCTTCTTTTCAAAGAAGAGATTTTGCCAGCCCTGCTCTGCTTCACTCACAGCCTGTGTGCTCCAAACCCTCCCATTTATTAAGGTGGCTGCAAAGCTGAAGAAAACACCTGAGAAACACCTCCAGGTGACCAGCTGAGACATTCCAGCTGTGGGGAGATCAGTGCTGAACTAGATTCCTGATTTAGGGGCTTGGAGATGGGTCCCTAAAGGCAGGAGAGCTAGAACCTGGTTTTTGCTCCAGCATTCATCCCCCCAGGATAATAATGGACCCTGCTGCCAGCCCGTGCCTGGCTCTCCCTGCAAGCTCCTGGGGATGGGAAGTGGCTCCTCTCATTTCTTTGCCCACCACAAAGCCCTGGTCCTAGCTGGAATCTGAACTGGGAAGACCTGATAGGGAAAAGCACGACTTGTGCCATACAGCTAGTGTGGACTTAATGGAGTTTGCCCATTCCTTCCAGAAATCAGGCAGAGATTTATCAAAATCTCACCAGGAAAAAAAACCAAAACAAAACCAAACCAAAAACCAACCAACCCAAACCTCAGGTGCTGAAGCAAGCCATTTCCTGGAAAGGAAACAACTCTTTTTACAGGTATAAGTGAAGCCAGATTTTCTACAGATGGAGGGAAATTCTTCATTTTGCGAGTTGGAATTGTTGTTGGGTTTTGTGGGGGTTTTTTTCTCTTTTTTTTTTTCCTTTTTTTCTTTTTAAATGGGGGAGGGGAGCGGAGGTGGCAGGAAATGTAAAAGATTTTGGAAACATGAACTGAATAGGTCAAGGCACGTCATTTTCCTGAACCAAAGCAGGAGGCAACAGCTTGAAATTGAAATTAAATAGACCACCTGCAAGAAAAGGAGAGGAAGGGGAGATGGGGACGAGGGGAGGGAGGGGCAGTGCTGGCATGAATATCAACCACAGAGTTTTTAAAAGCATCCGTCAGTGAATTATTAAAGATGCTGTGCTGCTCGTTTCAGGTTTGGACATCTTGGCAGTTGAGATGGGAGAGGTGCCAAGGCACATGAGCACCAATTCAATACTTTTTTTTGAATGCCTGGCAGGCACCTTGCCTTGCAAACACCAACTCTGCTGAGTGTTTGGAGGAGAAGGGAGAGGAAAAGGGATCTCCTCCCAGCCCAGTCGAGTGCTGAACGTGATGGGGGTGTTTATGCAGAGGGCTCAGGGGCTGTTTGGAGCATTATAAACTCTTCTCTGCACTCTCCACCTCACCCTGGCCAGGTTGTCACTGCAGAATCCCTCTTCCTCCCCCAGGCAGGCAGGCCTCAGGCACTCCTGGCCTCTTGGCTGCATCCTCCATCAGCTTCCCAGCTCAGCTCCCAGCTTCTCCTCCCCAGCCTGAGCTCTCTATCTCCTGACCTACATCTCATCAATCCTCTCTCCTTTGGGCTTTCTCAGCACCCATCTCTCCCAGGCCCTCAGGAGCATCTCCCTGCTCTCTCATCAGCCTCCACAGCACGGGGCTGATTCCTCTCCTCCCCCTGCCCAGACACAATAAATCCTTTATCTCTGAGACAGGCTCAGGGCTCCTGCAGGAAAACTGAGGCACATCCCTGGTGGCCTTGGCACTGCTGCCTCTCTGGCTGGGCCATTCCAGCCCTGGGCTCCCTGTGCTGCTGTAAATCTCATCTCAGCACACACCCCTCCTGCTTTCTCCCTCCCCAGTTCGGTCAACACCGGGAAATGGGGAACGAAGCAAAACAAAGCTTGGCAGAGGGTAAATCTGATCCCTCCCCGTGACCAAGCAAAGGGAACCCCAGGGGCTGCCTTGAGAAGGGTGCAGAGCAGAGAGGAGAAAGTGACAGGAGCAGGGGAGGGGAGAAACCCGAGCAATTGCCAGGGTATTTGTAAATAAAATAATAACCAGGCAAATAAGCTGAGATGCAAAATGTGAGTGGCCCTGGAGATCCTTAAATGACAAAGTCACTGTGTATGCCAACAAACCCCCAGCCCTGATGCATATTCATAGCAGCCCAACCACATCCCATCCCGCCAGGACCCAGGGGCTGTGCTTGGGAAAAGGCTCCCAGGGAGCCAGGGGGAGACTCTTTGGTGCCTGACAAATTTGGGAAGGCTACAGGCTTGAAATCTCTCTTTGTTACTTAACAAACATGGAAGTAAGGGAATGCCATACCTCTTGTTATGGAAATAGCACGGGGTGCTGAGGATATATGATAAGTCTAGGAGAGAATTACAAACATTCAGGGCTGAGCCCTTTGAAATCTCTGGGAGTTTTGCCATTTCTTTCAATGGGGGCTTTGCAGAGACCCTACAATGGGTGTAGTCATCTATCTGCAGGCCTCGATGGTGTTCCCTATGCCTGAGCAGCCCCACTGCTCCCCAGCACCTGGGAAATGGGCTTGGGCTCTTCTGGAGCAAGGATGTGAGCATCATCCTGACGTGAAGGGGCAGGGGCAGAGGGGGGTGACAGCCACAGGTAGAGGCAGGGACACGGCAAAGAGAATGTCAGGGGTTGGAAGGGACCCCCCTGCCAGAGCAGGGTCACCACCCAGGAACACATCCAGGGGGGCTGGAAAGGCTCCAGAGAAGGAGACTCCAGCACCTCTCTGGGCAGCCTGGGCCAGGGCTCCCTCAGCCTCACACCAGAGAAGTTTCTCCTCCTGTTGATGTGGAGCTTCCCATGTTCCAGCTCCAACCCATCCCTCCTTGTCCTCTCACTGGGCACCCCTGAACAGAGATTGTCCCCTTCCTCTTGCCCCCAACCCCTCAGATATTGCTGGACACCCAGCAGATCCCCTCTCAGCCTTCACTTCTCCAGGCTGAGCAGCCCCAGGGCTCTCAGTCCTTACTCCCAGGAGAGATGTTCAGAGTAGAAGCAGTAAATTACAGAATGACACAGGATGGATTAAAGACACTAGAATTAAAGGACTTGCTCTCTTGGTCAAGTTAGGGTTGATATTTCCAATCCCAGCTCCACCCTGGAGGAAGGCACTAGAGCAAAACAGATGACTTGGGAGTTACCTTCTTGCAGCTGTCATCCCTGACCCATCTGACTTGCCAGGTGATTTGTCCAGCCAGACCCTTCTCTTTATCTTTATGACTGTCTTTAAGACACCCAGGAAGAGGAAAAAAAAAAAAAAAATTGAGGGAAAAAAATGGTCATAAATCTGCCCTGCCACTTTGAGGAGCAAGTGGTCCAACATCATTTAGAGCAGGGATTGGTTCTGTCTGTGACTCTCACCTTGGGAAGGCAGAGCTCCCAGCAGGACAGGAGAGAGGATGGAGAATAAAAAAAAAACAAACAGCCAAGGACTTACAGGAGAAGCCACTGATGTGAGTGACAGTTTGCTGCTGGGAATAAAATGTTTCTTGTTTGTTCCAAGATGGAGATAAGGGAGTCAAGAGGTCAAGTGGTGTGGGAATGCAAAAGCCCTGGGGGTAATGCAGCAGGATCAAAAATGAGGGATGTGGGGCAGCAGTGCCACAATAGACCAACTCCTGATCCAGAAAGAGCTCAGCTCTTGTCTGTATTTAAATATTGATTGATAATTTCACTCCATTACCTCCCTGTCCAAGAGGGATGGAGATAACCTCCTCTGGCCAAGCCCTTCTTCCTACCCTGAGGGGCAGGTCCTGTGTTTGATGAACTCCTCATTGGGGCAGGGGAAGAGTTGTCCTTTCCCATCCATCAATCTTGGAGTCATATGCACAATTCATGGAGCTATTTACATACCCAGGAGTGACCAGCAACACAGGAACTGACCCTGGAGCCTCTGGAGCCTGCAGAGCCCTCAGGTGGGAGCAGCAGGAGAGGGAGGGATGCTCAGGGCTCTCCCAGGGATCAGGGACAGGTCACCCATGGAGCAGCCATCTGCAATCACACCCCTGGGATTTGGGAAGGGCTTTACAATTGAGATGTACTGGTGGAAAGGTGGAACAGAGCTGGGTCCAGGGCTCACAGCAGAGCTGGGCAGTGTGGAGGAGGGGGACAGCAGGGAGGGTGAAACCAGTCAGCAGCTGCAGGAATCTATGGCAGGGAAAAGGTTGTAAAAAAACCCAAACAAACCAAACAAAACAACAAAAAAAAAACCAAAGCCATGTGGTTTTTTAATTACATTTTCCCTCCTTCCACCCTGACACAATTTGCTTAGCAGGAGGATGGGCTGTGCTGAGGCTGCCTCCTCCCCTGTGCCTCTCTGAACACTTTTGGGGGGGAAAATGTCCAGTTCTGAATTTCTTGTCTGGTGTGACATCAGTCCTGGGTCACCCACGGGGAGTAGAAAGCACCAAGGGCTCCCACCCACCTTTGTTTTACTGTCCAGCAAAGTGCTGATCAATATTAACCCTTTCTGGTGACTGGGATTATCTGAGCTGCAGCCCCAGGGCTGGGACCTCCTGCAGCATGGGACAGACAGGGAGAGGTCCCCAGGCACCAAGCGGGCACCATCTGCATACAGTAAGGGACTCCCCAGCTCTTCCCATGGGATAATGAGGACCATCCTTCAAGGAAAGTGGGAAAAAAATCTCTTCATGTGGCCTATAACATGGGAGTAAGGAGCAGTTTAAATAGCATGGGCTCCTCCTCCTCATGGGGGAGATGTAGGAGAGGATTGCTGCATATCACAGTAGGGAAACTGAGGCACGGAATGTTAAACAACTCGCCTGAAGTCCCTGGGCAAATCAGAATGGAAAATTCAAAAGCTGAGCCTGGCTTCCCTCCTTTTTCTCTTCCATTTCCACATCTTTCCATGGCTGTGAAGCCGTTTGCACTGATGTGCTGGGCCTGCAAACTGGGCCTCTACTTGATGGTGAAACTATTTCCCTTTCATCCAGGCACAAAGTCATTGGGAGATGCTCCCAAAAAAGCCACCAAATCCAAACCAGCATCATCCCAGCTGGCTGGCAACCCCCACCACCAGATGCCAGAGCATGATGTGTCAGCAAGAAAATGATCAGCTGCTCCATGGAGCTGTTGGGTTTGCTGTATCCACCAGAAGGAACACCACCAGCCTGGTGTTTAAATAAGGTGTCTGGTGCTGGCAAACATGTGTCCAGCTGTGGCTGGGTCGTGCTTGCTGTATATCACAGCAGCTTCCCTGGCTTATTGTTACCAGATTAACAGCATGGGAATGTTCATCTCCTTAATTCTCGGCAGTCTGAAACCAGAAGGGAGCGTGGGTCAGGCTAACAAAGCAGATTTGCTCCATGAACCCTGCTCTAACAACAGCTTTTTTATTAAAGGAAGTGGGAGGCACCCTCAGCTGGTTCCTCTGGCCCTTTCTCATTAGGAGCTGGGCAATGCTGACCAGGGAGGAGAACAGTAATAATAATAACAATAATAGTAATAATAAAGGAAAAAAGTCAAGGTGTCAGTCAGGCTGCTGTTTCATTGCAAGCAAAAAATGTGAAGCAATTTCCTTTCCAGTTTTAAAAGAGCAGGAAGCATAACCTCAGGGTACAACCAAATTCAAGGCATGTCTGGGGCTTCTTCCACCTCCCAGAGAGGAAAGGAGCTCAAGACACAGCTGCCCCCCAAGTCCTGGCCTGAGGTTGCCTCCAGGTACCGAGTCTCAGCATTACTCACAAAGCAACAGCCACACTGCTGAGTGTGTTCTCCAGCTCCAGAAACACCCCTGGAGACCAAATGGAAGAGAGAAGGTTGTTTGCCCACACTCACACAGCAGCTCAGCCCAGCCCTGAGCCTCTGGTACCTCCCCAACCCATCCTGATCATGCAAACCAGAGTGCCAAGTGCATCCCCCCTGCTCATGCAAACCCCTCTCAGCATCCAGCTTCTGGGATGATGCCCCTGCTCCAGCACAACAGCAGCTCACAAAAACTCACACTGACTGTGTGAAAACAGTTCCTAGCCACAGAAGCAACAGGGAAAAGGGAAGACCTGGTCCTGCCTTCCCCATCTCCCAGCAGCTTTCGCTTTGGAAAGCAGAGGTAGCAGTATCCAGAGGCTGGGGGGAAACCCCAGCAGCCAGAGTGGCTTGAGGAGATCAGACAGTGAGAAAAGAGGATGGAAAAAAGCAAAGAATTCCCCAGCTTGGGCTGCAAGAGGTATTTGTAAGGAGCCAAACATCTCTGGTACCAACCAGGAGGTGAAGCCCGGGGTGCAGCAGGGGTGGCCTCAGGGGATGGTGAACCCTGGACTCACTCGTGATTCTTACTTTTACCTGATGATCCATGAAAAAATCCACAAGGAAAACTCCCCCAGAGCTGCAGCAGGACTCTGGCCCCAGCATTCAGCACACCTGGCACAGGACCCACAACCCCTGCTTTGCTGGCCCCACAGTTATCCCTAAGCAGCTGTTTTGGAGCCTGCATGAGAAACACATGGGAGTTTAAAATAGCTCCCTCCTCCTCTTCTCCGATTCTGCAGAGTGGTTTAGCCCTGAACCCATCCAGTGGATGCTGCTCTAAACCCCAGAGCTGGGTGATAGGGATGCAGGAAATCCTGGGGTTTCCCAAGCTGCAGCATGGGTGGTTCCATCCCTCAGCCCCCTCCATGCTCCTCTTGGCGTTTTTCTCCCCTCTGTGTTTAACATTGAGGTGAAGGACAGACACTGTGGTCACCCTGAGGAGCCTCTGGGGTTTTCCAGGTGAAGGGTATCTCTGTCAAAATGCAGATTCCTTTCTGCCAAAGCAGTTTGTGGGAAAGGGCTGGTTTTGACAGCCTGCTTCTTTGAAGGCTTTTCTGAAAGAAAGTTTTGAAGTAATCCTTCTGACGCTCTCAGGTTAAAACCCTTTTTGCTTTTTAAGGCCAAGCCAAGATTTCAGCTTGAACAGAGTCTCCTTGGGCCAGGTGATGTTGTGTGGAAGCACTTACAAAGCCTCCTCAGAGAGCTTTCTGGCCACAGCCTGACTCACGAGGATCAAGGCACAGAGGAGTATTTTGTATTGACAAAATAAGCACTTTCTTCCTTGAAAGCTGCCTGTATCATTTGTTTAAGCATAGTCAATATTTATCAGGGTGCTGACATGCACATTAAACTTATTGTGGGTCTGATGCCCCGAGTTGCAGAGCAGCCAGAAGAGCTCTGGGGGGAAGTACGGCAGGAGTTACACCAACTCTGCTCTGCCCCACTTGGGATATTTCTTCAGCCCCTCCAGAAACACCCCTTATCTCCAAAGCAGACACTCCAGGCTTGGACATGAGCCGTGAGGATCCCAGGAGGTGGTGAAGGTGTTGGCTGAGGTGCTGTGGGTGCCCCAGCTCAGGGATGGGAGGAGGAGGAGATGAGAGAGGGGAGAGAACCCCTGACACCAGCCCCTGCCCCAGGAAACCTTCTCCTCCATGTAACACCTCCTCCCACCCTGCCCGGGGGCTTTTCAGACCCCAGCCTGGGCTGGTTTGAAAACGTTTGGATTAGGGGGGGAGAGGCAGGAGGAGAAATTATTTTTGAGCCCTTGCATTGACAGCCTCTAGGCTTAGAGGGCCAGCAGTGGGAGAGGATGAGGCAGAATCACAGCACCCCCTCTTTGCCACCAGCTGGTGACAAAATGCTGCAGCTCAGCACCTCCCAGCACCATCCTGCCTGCCCAGCTTGCTCCTTCCTGATGCTCCTCCCAGCACTGCTGGTTTCCACTGGGCTCAGACTCTGCAGGTCCCACAGAGCTCTTTCCTCCCCAGGTTGTTTCCTGCTGTGGCCCAGCTGATGCACATCCCTGCTCTGCTTCTGTTGGGAAGTTTTTCCTCTTGTCCCTCTTTTCCCTGGGAAAATGCAGGATTTGTTGGCTCAGAGGGGAAACAGGAGTGTTCATCCTTCTGGCTGCCTGCAGAGATGCTCAGCCACCCAGCAGCAGGAGCTGCAGAAGACAAGTCCATTTGCAGAGCAGACACAAGGGGGGATTTCAGGGACTTTGCATCACCTATTTCACTGCAAATCCAGAGACATGTGCCATCTGCAGCCACCTCCTTTGCTCTTTATTTAAACCCAGGGATGAGGCCTCATGTTAACACTCAGCCAGCAGCTCTGGAAAAGATACAGCCCTTAAGCTGTGCTTTGGAGACTTGGCCTAGGGACACATCTCCTTGGAAGGGACCCAACATCACACCCTTCAGCAGCCTCTTACCCCAGGGGCCAACACCTTGATGCCTGGGAAGTTCTTATGGTCTTAAGACATTAAAGCAGCAGAGGGGTGCCAAGGGACACGTGGCCCTGGGGAGGCCCCAAGGGACTGAGTGCTGGTGTGCAAAAGCCCTTGGGGAGCCCAGGGGGTGGCAGAAGAAATTGGTGCACCCCAAAGACATGTCCTGGTCCTGGCTGTGGGGAACATCCCAGCTGGAAACTCCCCTCTCCTCTCCTGGCTCAGACCAAGGGATGGGTTGAGTTCTATCAACTTCCACCGTGGCCATCCAGCCAGTGACACCTAAATATCCCCCTTCTCCAGGAGACAAAGGGAAGGAGGGCAGCCTGGCTCTTGTCAAGTGTGGAGCTGACAGCTTTACAGCCTCACTGGGGAGAGAAGCTGAAAGAAAGAGCCTCAGATTTAATCTGTGCTGACAGGGGTGGGTGATGGGTATTTTTATAGTGGAGGAAATGTATCGAACAGGGGAAATTAGACTGGAAGATGATAAGGATCTGAGCCTGACACAGCCAATTAATAGATGTTTACAAATGATAAAAGCTGATAGATCAAAGCAAACGTACTCCTTTTAAAACTCTGTGCCTTTAAATTGTTTGGAAGTGCCCCCCTTGGCAGTGACTGCCTCATCCCTGAGCTCAGGGCCCTCTCCAGTCCTGGACCAGCTGAGCACTCCCAGTGCCTGCCAAGCCTGAGCACAACACTTGGGAGTGATCAGGGAACTCCCTGAACAGGTCCAGCCTCACAGGGTTCCAGTGCAGGGGACTTGACTTCTCCTTTTTCAACACTCAGGGAACATTCATCCACCTTGCACGTTTGCCTGGATCCAGAAAAATCAACTGGAAAAATGTATGAGATACCCAGCACAGAGGGAGAGATCCCAGTATCCCAACACTGTGTCCAGCACCTCATCCATGGGTACCCCCTGGTGCCCCAGGGCTGCTCCAGAAAGGATCTGGGTTTTTGTCCTAACTGGTGGAGGATGCTCGGAGGAGTGTTGCAAGGCAGAGGTCAGTGCCATGCTGCTCCTCCTCGTTTGCACCCTCAGAAAGCTTGAGCACCTTTGGGTTCTCTGCTGGGGCTGACCCTGAATCCAGCAGTTAATGGCAGTTTTATCAGTGGGAGGGATTGAATGGCCAAACTCCTCCATGTGTGCACACACAGAGTCACGGACTGGCTAGGGTTGGGAGGGACCTTAGAGATCATCAGGATCCAGCCCTCACCCTTCACGATCCATATGCTGCTTTACTCCTGGTCTTTGTTGAATGGGTTGTGCTAAATCTTCCAGAGACAAAATCTAGGTGCAGTTCTCAGGTCTGAAGCCAAGGCAATTCCCAACCTGACTCCCTCCAGCCCATGCACCACCAGACACGACCCAGCTGGCCCCCTGTCCCTGTCCAGCACCTCAGACCGTGCTCCAGGACAAACAAACTTTGTCTCTGGGGAAGGAGCAATTTCTTTGCTGAGCCTCCAGTTCCCACCACCCCACACCTGGAAGCTTTGTAGGTTTATCTCAGGGGCCAGTGGGGCAACTACCCACAGCCACTGGTAGCCCAGGGCAGGCCACTGGTAGCCCAGGGCAGGCTCGGCAGGGAGACAGCTCTGCATTGCAGCAGCAGAGCTCTTCCCTGGGCTCACACCACAGGGGTTTAAACCAGGAATGGTTTGGCACATCAGTGCAAGTGAGACGGAAACCCAGCAGCTTGCAGAGGGCTTTTCACACAGGGGCTACAAGTGATGGTGGTTCCTGGGATGCCACAGCCAGGCAAAGCCACAGCATCTCCTGAGACACCTCATCCAACAGGAAACCTCCAGCCTTCCCTTCCAAAGCCGGGGTCTACTTTGGCTTTGTAGCCAGAGCAGTTGGCAGAGCCTGGGCCAGGGGTGGCCCTGCTCCCTGACCTCAAAGGAGGCAGGAGACTCATCAGGGCAACTGTGCTGCTCAGCAAGGCTGAGCTCAGGCATCCCTCCCAGAGCAAAACAGGCACAAGAAGAAAACAAACCCTGAACTCATAAAGGATGAAAAAATTTCTCTGACATTCATTTTACAGCCCTGCACTCCTCTCCCCAGTGCTGTGTCAGCTTTCCTCCCTGCCAGCTGGGGCTGCAGATGGGGGCCTGCTCAGCAACCCTTGCATGTGGCAGCAGCTTCCACCAGCCCTGTTTTCTCTGCCCCACGTGTGCTCCCAGCAGGGCAGGGAGAAAGCTGCACATTGGGCTGGAGCTGCTCCAGTTAGGGCAGGACAGCCCAGACTGGGATGTGGAGCTGGAGACCTGCAGGGACGATGGGAAAGGTTTAAAACTTTGAAGAGGGGAAATTTAGGTTAGACATTAGGAAAAAAATTGTTTCCTGTGAGGGTGGGGAGACACTGGAAGAGGTTTCCCAGAGAAGCTGTGGCTGCCCCATCCAACCTGGGCTGGTGGGAGGTGTCCCTGACCATGGTGACACTGAATGAGCTTTAAGGTCCCTTCCAACCCAAACCATTCCAGGATTCCATGATTTTGTGAAATACTGGACCCTCCCAAAGTGCTGTTGCATGGGACACATGCTGTTTGTTTTCCTAACCCATCTGCAAGGTGACTTGTATGTTTATCCTCCATATAACTTGGTTGCACCTAACTCAGCATTCTGTGTTTTCAGATTTCCTGATGTAAATGAAAGCCTCTAAGCCCACATTTGGGACACAGCAAAGTGACAGGCTCTGCTCAGAAAGGGCTGAGCACACACAGCTCCCATACACTACAGAAAAAAAGAAAAAAAATAAAATAATAATTAAAAAAAAATAAATCCTGAAGTTATTCACAGGGGAGACCCAGTTTTATTGGCTCCTGCATGACAGACAACAAACCCCACTTTCTAGCACCAGCCTCATAACTGACCAGGTACTTGGAGGTCTGGGGAGATGGACGTGGCTTGTTTAACCCCAAACTGGATTTCTCTTTGTGGTGTCCTTAGCTGTGACTAAGGAGTGCTCCAGCAGCAGAGCTCCAGGCCAGCCTGGCTACTGTTATCTCAGCTATTCCTGCCTTGCTGCCCATGGCACTTCCACCAGAGGCCTCAGCACACATCATCCTACATTGCTTTAATTTCCTATTAAAACAATTACAGCCTTTTGGCTTTGGGCTTCTTTCCAGCTACAGTAAATCTCCTCTGCAGGGCAAGCAGTGTGGCAGCACCCTGGAGCACAGCACCCATTAATTATCCTGACTCCAGGAGAAAAACACCCAGGACTTCTCATGGAAAACTTCTCCATAGCCCCGGGCAGCTGCCTCCTGGGCTCAGCCAGGGACCATCCCACCCGACCCAGCACAGACACATCTTGTTTTCCTCTGCTTTGCTCTCTACTGAGGTTTTTTTTCTCTGTTACTTGGAAGTGGCAGGCCCAGCAGAAGCCCAGAATCCCAGCTTTTCTTTAATCCAGGAGGGATGTCTGGGGTACCTCAGGGGTTGGCAGGGATGCCAAGGTGGCTGTTCCCCTGCAGCACAGCTCTGCTGCCCCTGGACTCTCGGGGTAACAGGTCCCCCAGGTAACAAACAGCAAGAGGAATGGCCTCAAGCTGTGCCAGGGGAGGGTTAGACTGGATAGTAGAAGAAATTTCTTCACTGAAACAGAAATCACTGGCCCAGCCTGCTCTGAGGAGTGGCTGAAGCATCATCCCTGCAGCTGTTCTAAAGATGTATAAATGTGATGCTGAGGAACAGGTTTGAGCAGCAGACTAAGTTGGTAGAGTGGGGTTAATGGTTGGGCCTGGTGATCTGAAAGAGCTTTTCCAACCACCACGATTCTCTGAAGGAAAGGAGGAGCCATGGAGGTCCTGCTGGGGCAGTGTCCTGCCAGGGTCATGCACTTGATTCGGACTCGGTGAAAGTCAGCCCATGCCTGCATGAGCTCTTCCCCATCTCACAGGGACAGGGCAATTCTTCTTGCCCATCACTGGCCTCCATCCCCTCCCTCAGGTGGTACAGGGCCATCTCCATCCCCTGCCAAGGCAGCCCAGAGACCTGAGCTGCATTCACAGAGAAATGGAGCTTGGGAAAGGCAGAGTGCAAACCAACATCCCTGTGCTTACCAACACAACTGAGCTGCTCTGGTTTGCCTTGCTTCCAGGTGCTGAGGTGCTGGGAAACCAGATTTCCCATCACCCAGGTAAGATTTTCAAAGGTTTTTAGTGACCTAAGAGCTTACACCTCACAGACCTGCCCTGAGCTTTGGGTTTGGGCACCCAGATCCATCACAGCACGTGGTTATAGGATCAGTCTGAGCTCCTGTCTCTCATCTAGGACCCAAAGCACTGGGGTGGATCTGAGCCCATGGAGCTAAATCCCTTGGGAAAACCAGACTTTGGCACCTCAGTCACCTAGATGCTATGTTTCTATATAACACTGACAACACCCGGGGCCTGCCCCCAGGTTCTCCTCCAAGTGAGAATCCTCAGCAGTATCAACATTTATTTTTTAAATCCGTTCCTTGGATAAGGCACAAACCCAGAATCCTGAACATTTTAAATATCACAGCTCCTACAGCACTCTCATGGAGGAAAGGTGTTAGCCCCAGGACCTGGTTGGGTTCCAACTCAAGCAATTGCATTCAGCCTCTAACTCTTCAAATTCCCTCCCCAGTTTCTGTTTCATTTTGTTTTATCTCTCTCTGCTTTGACTAAGCACTGCAATTTTATTCATTTTCTTCTGTTTACAAACCTATCCCAGCTCCACCAGTGGCAGAAATGGCAGGACTTGTGTTGTCCTCCTCCAGGAAAATAAATAAAAAAATGCAGTATTTTCCTCTTAAAGCAATCCTTTGATCTACCCAGGTTTTTCCTTTTCATTCACAGTAGCATTGAGATTAAAATATTATGCAAAACCCCCTAAAAGTTATGGGGAAGAGACCTGCAGAAAAATAAGTTTGATGCTTGTGGGCTGATCATCCAAAAAGATGCTGATGATTTCAGATTCTCTGTCTACCAAGGCAGCAGATTTCTCACTTCAGTCTTCCCTGACAAAATAATAACAATAATTAAGAATTATAAGGAGGACAGACACATCCCTGTAGACACTATAGAATTTTGAAAAAAGAGGCATTTCATATTCGAATGATCAGCTGCATTTGTAACACTTGAAAAAAAATCAAATATTGATTTCCTTCAGCTTTGATCTCTGACTGAAACCAGGAGGAGCTCCAGCAGGACTGGAGAGCTCTGCCCATGAGCATCACCCACGGGTGCTGCCACAGCCAGCCTGTCAGCAGGGATAATTCCATCCCTCCTGCTGAAACCTGCTCTCAGCAACAGGAAAAAGTGGGATGCTGATCTCCCTGCAGTGCCTGGGGAAGTCAGGGATCATTTTCTTGCTTCTCGGGTCAGTAAATCTGAGTGAATCACAAGCTGCTGAAAACACACATGAGATCAAGCTCAGGACTTGGCCAATAGAGAAAAACCTGAAATGGGGTAACTGGTCCCCAGCAGCCTCCTGGGAGGGAGCACACACTGAATGTCCTGCAAAGGGCTTTGTTCTGTCTTCTCCTTACAAAGGGGATGAATGGGAGACACCCAGGATCCCTCCCTGCCTCCTTTGAGGAGCAGTGACATTCCTGGGATGCTTGAGACTTGATGGTGCTGAAGGCTTTGAAGTGAAGTACTTGAGCAGTCTATTTTGACTTCCCCGGGTGACTCATGCTCAGCTCCCTATCTAAGATGGTTTTTCAGCTTCCTTTGACTGCTTTCCAAAAGTTAGATGTTTGCTCAGCCTGACCAGGGACTGTAACTTCTCTGTTCACCATTCATCTCTGCTCCTGGGGGTGGATGAACAGCTTTCTGCCTCCGAAGGGGTTCAATGGTTCAGACGGGGTTTTTCAGGAATAAAAATGTCTTAAAGGCCTTTTTTGTGTGTCATTAGGACCCATCTTAACCCTTTGACAAACCCCTGCAGCCCCCGGGGAGCTGGCTCAATGCAAGGAGCTTCTCTGTGAAGCTCCAGCAGGTCACAAGGCAACAGCGTTTGGGCAGAAAATCAGAAGCACAAGGGGAGGTCTCCTCCACCTCTGCTGGGACACAAATCATAAGGATACAACAAGGCATTGGAAATACTTCCACAATGTACAGATGAGCAGAGGATTTGTGGGTGTGATGCTAGACCTGTGCATGGGGTCATTCACCCAAACTCCAGCCCCAGGCTCCCAGATTTATTACTTTGAGCTCCTCTGAGGTCTGCAGGCAATGGCATTGGGCTCTGCAGATGGACACTGCCCACACCCACTGCCCCATCCCAACTGGAGCAGGGTCCTGGCTCTTTCCCAAAGGAATGGGCTCAGGTCCCAGGAGCCAGGTCAGCACAGACACATTCCCATTGATGCTGATGTTTCTGTCTGCCATCCACACACAACCCTTTCTCTAAGAGAAGATCCTTAAAAAAAACAACAACCCATGAACATATGAAGCAACCCTGCCAGGCTGTGACAGGAGCCACTGCAAAAGGTACCAACCCCTCAGGTATCAGCTTTGATTTGGTTTTCATGTAAATTTCCCTGCTAGGTGACAACTCCTTGGGTCACAACAACTTCCCTGGCTGAAGTTTGACCCAGGAATTAACAGTTTCCCAAACCTTTTTTTCTATTTTTTTTTTTTTTTTTTTTTTTTTTTTTTTTTTTTAACCTCCAGGATTTCCAAGCTCTGGGAAGTCAATTCATCCTCAGTGCTCAGGGCAAAGCACTGCAGAGAGGCAGAGGAGATGGAATGCCTGACCCGTGGTGGGCTCTGGGCTAAACCAGGGCTTCCCTCTTGGCAGGGGCTCAGCATGCCCAGGGCAGGATGTGACAAGGATCAGAAGCAACACGAGGAATTTCAAAGTACTGAAATGCCACAACCCTGACTCCAGCATCACTCAGAAAAATCTTTTCCCAGAAGGATTACCTGGCCAGTGCTGGAGCTGGAAGGTATAAATAGTTTCAGGAGATAATGCCTGATCTTAGCTAGGGCACTTGCTGTGCCAGGGATGAGACCATGCCTCATTTCTGAAGATCAGATCATTCTTTTGCCCTTTACCACCTTCCTCCTCTCAAATCCTCTGTTATATTTTTTGAGAAAAAAAAATAAAAACAACAAAACCCCAAACCAGGACAAAGATACCCCCAACAACCAAATAACTGTCTGGAGGAGGGAAGACTTCCCATTGCTAATAGTTCAGTTACCTTGGCTAAAAGATTAAAACCATTAAATCATTCAACTCTAGTGCCCAGAAGCATTTGGGTATCTGGGCTGGCTGGCTCCCTTCTGTCTTGGCTTAGACCCTGTAGGAAAGGAGAACATGGGTATTGGAGAAGGACTGAAAATTGGCCCATGCAATTACTCATATATATATATATATATATATATATATATCTCCATCAAATGGGTGCCCAGTTGCCCACCATCAGGAAGCAGGGGGTTTGCATCCCTCTGTGTCATCCCCAAGCCCAGTTTCTAGCTCTGAGCAGCCACTCTTATACATCAGGTCAAGGTCCCAATGCCTGCTCTCACCCCAGTATTCTGTCTCCTGAGTTTTCTCTCCTTTCTGTTGGGATAAACACCCCCAGTCACCACCCAGGGTCATCTGCTCTCTGCTGAAGTGATGGGAAGGAGGACTGAGAGGGGCTGTTGGTCAGTCTGCAGCTCAGAGAGGTCCTTCTCTCCTGGACTGGGCTGCTGTCAGGGCTTCAGAAATTCCTCTTCCTGCTCCCACTCTCCAAAGTCTCCCTCAGAGCCCTGGTGGTCCAGCATCAGGTGGTTCCTGTAGCTCAGACCCCCAGACTCTCCTCCAGATCAGCTTGGGGGTGACATTTCACATCACTGCCTGTCACTGAAACACTGAGAAATGAGGTTGGCACAGCAGGCTGGGGGCTGAAAGGCAGGAATCACATCAGCTGCTACAGTGAGACTGGAACATGGGATGGAAAGGAACCAGGTATGCTTCCTAATCCTTTTTTTAGAGGCCTTCAGGGGACCCCAGTACTGCAAAACCTGGAAAGGTCTGAAATAGATCATTCCCTAAAGGCCTGTGGGCCACGTTAAAGCTTTACCTGCAAACTTAGGTTTGGAGACAAGTAACAGCTACTTGAAGGGAAGAAGGTATCATCTCTGTGTGAGCAATGACTCACTAATTCTTCTCCAAAAGAGATCCCCTCAGCTCCAAAACCCCATGTGACACCCACACCTTGGCATCTCCTCCCTCCTCCTACCCTGACATCTCACTCATCTCCTCGAGCAAGGCTTAGCAGAGAGAACATGCACCCCACAAACAAAAGTCAAGAGGGGGCTGGACTGAGCCTCAATGGCATTCCCACATTTCCATATTTCCAGATTTTGGGCTCTATGGAGAGAGCATGAACCCTCCTCCACGTCCTGCTCCTGTCTGCAGCTCTTTCATGCTGCTGAGATTTGTTGGGGGATAATTCTCCACGACCATCTCCCCACAACAAAGCCACCCCCTTTAGATGTGGGCAGATGATATAGAAAATGGGTGGTTCAGCCCGATTTCATGAGGCCTAATAAATCTTCAGTAAATTAAAACTCATCCCCCTTTCCTCCCCTCCCCAGGCCTTTGTCTTGCTAATACACATTAAGCCCTGCCTGGCTACACACTTTGAGGCATTTTGGAGGTGAGGTCTGTACAAAGCTGCAGATGTGGGAGCTTTAAAGGACCTTTGGCCCCGGTGTTACCCATTAACATCAGCCATGCCAACACAAGAATCTCACCATGGTTCTCTCCCCTCAAAAGGGCTCCCAAGTAACAACCTCGCCTTTTGAGGAGGGGAAAGAAATAAAAGAACAGAAGGAATGAGCAAAGGAGAATGAGAGAGAGACCTTCCAAAAGAGGTGTTCCCTGTAAAGCTAATTTTGTCCCTAAATCATTGTCTGAAGCTGGTTGCTAGTTAGGAATTGCTTAAGAAATCAGAGCACCTCTTTGAAGGCAGATCCTGGCACTCACAGCAGCATTTGCTGATATCTGATTCATTTCTCTCATCTCCACTGACCGTTTCCACCCTGACCTTCCCAGTTCCAGACCTTTGAAATAAAGACCCCGAATGCAGTCCCATATTCAAAGAGCCACTTTTGTCCCATATTCAGGTTTTTATTCCTCTTCAGATGCTCTCTATGCTTTCCACCCCTCTTTAGAAATCAAAATCAAGCTGCCACCCAGGCTGGAAACAAATTGACAGGCTAAAAATGTCCCTGTGACTATAATAACCAGGCCAAAAATGTCTCTGTGGATATAATAACCCTTCTGGAGTACCCCCTTTTGCCCCAGTGTCTTCCATTCTCCTCCTCCCCTGGAGCCCTGTGTACGTGCATCCCCTGCCCAGCACCAGGCAGAATGCAGCCAGGAAAGCCACATAAGGAATGAACCTGCCCCTTTCCAGTGGGCAAAGGTTTCAATAGAAGCTTCAAGGATGTGAACACTTGGTTTCTTTGCTGGGGAGGTTCAGGGAGGACTCAAACAAGAAGGAACAGCTCTGCCTGCCCGGGTTTCCCAGCAGAGCCTGAACCTTCCAAGCCCTTCAAGCACTTTGGCTAAAATGTAAAGAGAAACTCCGTGGCCTTCTGTGGGTGCTTTAGAAGTTGTAAGGTGTGATGAATGAGCTCTAAAAAACACAGATCAAGAGGAAGATAGCGGGGATGAAAGGACAGACAGTTAGATCAGCCGAGACATCCTGGGATGAAAGGCAAGGTGAATGGGGAGCTAGATTAGACACTTTCCCTAAGTGGAAGGCAGGAAATCCAAACTTGTAGGTGTTTATCCTAAAGCCCAGATCTGCACCTGTAGAGGCTGCTGCCTTACTTCTTTTTTATTCAGTCCTTTCATAAGCAAATTTCCCAGCCAGATCAGGAGGTTTCCCTGGCACAGGGGCTGTGAGCATGAAAGAGAAATTAAACAAACTGACCAACCAACCTCATTTATATATATATGTGTATATATATACACACAAACACATATATATACTTAAATCTCAAAGGGAAGCTTAGATCTCCATCCCTTTTAAATTTTGGGCAAAGGCACGGGTCACTTCTCATTTCTCAGGATCACTTTGTCCATCCCAGTGAGAAGGGACTGTGCACTTTGAAGAAGCCCCAGAGAGTAGCAGGGGCTCTGGAGGGTTACAGATGGGTTTATCTCTGGAGTGTGAAGCTTGTTAACTCTGGAGTGTTGCTGGAGGCTGGGAGTTCTCCCTGGCCAATTGGATAACCATGAATGCCTCTCACTCTGCTAGTGAGCTGGGATGAAACCTGCAATGTCACCCCAAAAATGGCAGTGAGAGCAGAGCACGTTCACCATCCACTCACCAAACCAAATCCCAACAACACCCAGAACAATTCAGATATTTATCTGGGGTTGTTCATCTGTCCCCAAAACACAATGAGGTTTGTCATCTCTTGGTGCATTCCTGGTGAGAGGATGCTACAACAAAGCAATTATCCCTTGGGGGTTCACATAACTATTTACATATTCATTTCCTGGTGTCCTATACATCATTTCCTATCAGATCCCAGGGAGGCAGGCAGCATGGAGCTTAGAAATCAGCTGGAGAGGCAGAGGGGTATTGTGCTGCCTTTCTTTACCTGGCAAAACTTCAGACAAGTGGGGAAGTGCATGCCCAGTGATGTGAAATCTGCCCCCTCACTTCAGTGGAATTTCAACTTCAATCTCCTCACGTAACTTTGGACCTTGGCTTCCTCTCCCAAACCTTCACCCAGAGCTACAGTTTTGTTTTTTCTCTCCTTCAACAAATGAAAATTAGTAAAATTGCACTTTTTTTTCAGGACCTTTGTAAAAGTCTTTTTCAACAGACAGCTGGGCCGTAACGAAACACCTAACATGCTCCAGTTTTGCCAAGTAATTGGGGTGCATGTCATCCTCCTATGGTCTCATCTACACACCAAAGATTCCTGCATTTATTCCTATGACACTGACTAGTTTTGTTCCAAACCCACTACAAAGCCCAGTTGCTCAATACCTCTGTTAAGGCATAATAAAAAGCCATAATGTGGAGTGCTGCTGCCTTCCTCTGAACCTTAATAATTTTAGCCTTGATTAATTAATGCACATTGGCTTTGACCTCCTGCACAGTCAGAGCAAAGATTCTCCTAAGATCTGAACACCTCCTGGAGAAGCCTCTGCTTGTCACCAGTAATAAAGGGGTGGAAAACACCAGATCCCTATCTGCAGTGCTTCTGTTATGTGCCAAGTTTAGGTGGAGAGAATCCCCTTTTGGGTCTCTGAACTCAGTGTCCTGGTTCCCAGCCCAGCAGTGGGCATTGCTGCATTTGGCTTTTCACACTTTGCCTTGAACAGGAGAAGAGTCTTGTTGGCACTTTGTGGTTTTCACCCCCTTGAGTCAAACCAGGAAAGGAGGATCCAAAAGACATTTAAAGACATACATAACTCTGGCAGCAAATAAACCAGAAGAGGGCAAAATCTGTGTTTCACTGCAAATACTGCAAAGCCTCCAAGTGGCCACAGAGCAATAACTTCTCTTTTACAAAGGACCCTCCCCCTGAGATCCTGAACATACATTGAAAACAAATCCACTCCATCCTCTAACATCTACCTGGCCTGACCAACGTAGACTTCTGAGATTTATGGCCTCATCCCCTGGCACAAAAATCCACACAGCCCTTTGAAACACTTGGCAAAGTTTGGGGCTGGGAGGGGCATGATGGAACCTGCTCCATTGGAAGGGAAGCACAAAACTATTATTGAGTTCAAAGGCAGTGGAACTCAGCCCCAGGCTGGGAATTAGCCTCAACATTAATTGAATTAGAAGAGGGGGATTCCCTCCAAGGAACGGCTGCTTCCTGGAGCAGGGATGAGATTTGGAGGGAACATGATTAAAACCAGAGTAAAAAACTGGAAAACAGGTGTGGAATTCAGTGGCTAGGCACCCCAAATGGCCTAGATCCAGTGGAGGAGAACAAACCCCTTCCAAACCAAGTTATTCTATGATTCTAAGTCTGGATAGAAACCCCAGGTGGAATTTCATTTGCCTGAACACAGCTCTGCTGAAGGACAGGACAAGGGCAGAGGCTCTTGAAAAGCAGAAGGGCTCCTGGACCAGGACCTCAGCTCCCACAAGCCAAAAGGAGCATGTGAGGATTTCTAACCTCTATCCTCAAAAAAAAAAAGGTGAAAAGCAGAAGAAAATGTGAATTAACTATGATCTAACTCTCTAGCAGCTGGGAAACTGCAGCTCCTCAAGGTGTGAACTCCTGCATTCAGCTCCCAGGACTGGAGATGCCACTGACCTTGAGGTTTGAAATGTCCCACACGAGGTGGCCACAAGCCCCAGAGTTCACAGTTCAGCCTTTTCTCTACATTTTTTCTCCCTCCAGTAATCTGTTGGCCAAGGCAGACTTTGGTTAGGATACTTGCTCTACCAAATCCTATTTCTCCAGGATTATGAAGTCTCAGAGATGTCTGAGACTTCTCTGCGTTTTTGGGTGCAGTCTCCAGATCTTTGTCCCTTTCCTCCTCCACTTCTACACATCAGCACTTGTGGGCTGGAACATCTTTTCCCAGCGCTGAGAAAGCAACAAATTGGATTTACTTCAGCTTCTGAAGTGCACTCAAAAAACTCCTTTGAAGAAATAATTACAATCAATAAACGAGATTCCTCTCCACACCAAATGACCCCCCAAATCCTCAGCACCCTCTGGTATCTGGTGCAAGTCCTAGAAGAATAATCCTCTCCAAACATACCACTGGCCTTCCTTTTTGACTCACACAAAAAGCTGGAGAGCATTTACCATCAATAACCACCCTGAATGAGGAGGATTTTGCCATTTGCTTCCTCCTGCAGCACTCCAGGCTCTTCCAGAGACAAAGCTCAATCTGTTGAAAGCACTCCTCTCCTCTGCCTGACCAAAACCTACTCAGTTCTCTCCCCTCCCAGAGGAGAAGGGTCTGAATCAGAGATTTGCAGCTCAGGGCAATGCTTAGAGCTGCCTTTCCCAGGAATTGCAGTAACCCAGGAGGTGAAGGTGTCAGCATCAGATAAAAAGGAATTCACCCAGCTAGCATATCTGATCTCAGCATATCTGATCTCAGCTTAGGTTACTTGCTGGGCAAGGACCAGCAAGATGCTTCAGAGCAGCCAATGTGCCAGAAGAAGGCAAATTTAAGAGGATCAAATGTTCTCCCTGTTAGGAGGTGGGAAGGGGAAGCTGGTGATAGCACCAGAGAGCTGGGCTCTGTGGCTGATGGGGCCATGGACCACAGCCCAGCTTGCTCTGGTGCAGAAAACCCAACCCAGGGGATTAACAAATTGGGCCACAGATGTTCAGACCTCAGTTTTTGCTGTTGGTCAGCTTTGATTTGTCTCAGGGATGGAGCCCAGACTTGATTTCCCAAAGAAGGAATCAATCAGGTTCCCAGGAGGATTTATTTCTGGGCTGGCCAGCAGTCTCCCTGAGGATTTCTCCTCCAGGCTGAGGGCTGGAAGTGCATCAAGCCTGCCCATAGCCAGGTTCTGCCCCTAGGTTGTGTCTGGGTCAGTTCTCTTTCTGCCTTGCACCTTGCTATGGGTCATGGACACGGCGCTGGAAACGTTCCTTCAGCTGGTGCATGGCCACTGCAGAAAGCTCTTTTCATCAGCAGGTGTCACACAGCTCTGCCACAAAGAACAAGGTCCCCACTGCTATTTTCTGTGTGAGGATTGTATAGAGAGTGAGGGCATTCAGCAGGGCAGGGGCCAGGGAGAGAACAGCTCTCCCAGGTTTCTGTCTTGCACTTTTAGAGCAGGTTCCTGCCAGCCTTCCTCTGGTGAGGAAATGAAATAAGTGTTATTGCACTTGAATAGCCACCAGTCAAAAAGGTGCTGTGGGGATGGCCCAACTGCCCAGTTTGGAGAAGAAAAGCAGAGTGTTGTGACCCCAGCAAAGGGCAGGACCCTGGGCTCCACCACTGCCCTCTGCTGCCAAAGCCTTCACCTCTGACACCCCCCCTACCCCTTCTCTGGGGTCTTCCTGCAGCCAAGGCCACTGAATTCCCATCACTGCTTCATGAAAGGCCACGGGCTCAGCTGAATCCTCCTCCTCTGCAAACACCAAAGCTGGGAAAGAGATGCTAAAGCCCAGAGCCTCTGTGGCACAAACAGCAGCTCAGGGTCTTGGTGGTTCTGGGCTGAATATCCCAGAGGTAAGTTTTGTCATACAGAATGATCATTTCCTCCTGATTTGCGTGGCTGACCTTGCCAGAAGTGCAGCACCACAGGGTGATGTCTGAGTCTCCCCGTTGGACAAGTTCCCTGCCAGGAGGAACCCTCCCTCCTTGCTTGTCCTTACATGTCCCTACACTTCTTCCCCTTCCCCTGAGCTCAGTGACCAGCACAGTGCTTGGGATGAAGGGCACGGCAGCATCTTGGCTGTGTCTTTTGGGTGTTTCTGCCTTCTTTGTGCCTCACTGCCCCTGAGCAACCACTGCTCCAACATGTCTCTGCCCGAGCAGTGTTCCTGCAGCTCCCAGAGGACTGTTGAGCTAACCTCAAAGCCTTGCTCCAGCAGATGAGACTTCTGTGCTTTTCCAAGAGAACAGAGCCAGGCAGAGGCAAAACTTCAGAAACACCCCATGAATTAAAAGAATAACAAGTGAAACACAAGCTGTGTGTTCTCCCTGGCATTTGTCCTGCAGCTTCTAACCGCCAGCAGCAGAGCAGCTCCGGGGGACAATCTCTTTCCCTCTCTCCTCCTTCCCTCCCTCCCAGCAGCATAAATAAGGAGAAAACTCCACCCAAGTCAGTGAAACGACACAGAAACTCCTTGAGACAACATGAGAGGAAAAATCAGGCCTTCAAATGGACACAGGCAAAACCTGCTTCTATTCACTTGCCACTGTGCTCCTCTGTCTCATTTACAGAGGAGTAAATGCACAGAGCTCCAGCTCTCCCACGACAGCAACCCAGATTTCTGCCCAGAATTGAGCTCAAAATGACCCGATCTGCTCAGTCGCTCCCAAAAAGTGTGATTCACCTTTTCCCAGACGGGGGGAATTTTGGAGCAGGCTGGCACAACCCCCAGTGCCCATGCCTGGCACCTTTCCTGGGATGCTGAGGGCTGAAGGAGCGAGAGAGCTGCGCAGGGACCCGCCAGCGTTCCACCTCCTCTCAGGATGGCCTCTCAAGCGGGAGAGGTTGTAAATAAATAAAGCCAAAAAGGATCTCTGACCATCACCCATGAGCTGGCCTCCTTCCCTCTTTTTTTTCTTCCCCCCAGAAGCCTCCCTCCTCTTTCCCAGACATCCCCTGCATCAATGAGCGGCACCGGAAGGCAGCGAACTTCCCCCTCCCCACTCATGCGGAAAGAAATCGCCCTCCGTTTCAGGAGCCCGCCTTGCCTGGCTTTATTTCAGCTCTGCACATTGTTCTGGCTGGGGAAGGGGAGGGGAGGAGGTAGAGATGGAGCATTGTTTGCAATTCAAATGGCTGGACCTCAGGAAAAACCAATAAACTTAAGTCACTAGAGAATTTCAACAAGCGGGGCCACTCGCCCAAATAGGAAACCTCCTCCCTATCCGTGGGGGCTGTTGAGGAGCCACTAGACAAGAGAATAACCAAGCACTCGTGAGGCTGAGAGCTTTTCACTCAATGAAGTCCAAACCAAACAAGTTCCCCCTTTAGGAGATGCCTTTATCCAAACACTCTGAGCACACACAGAAAGGGCTCGGTGGTGCCTCTGGCTCTCTGCGTTTGCTCCATCAGGCCGGGGTTCTTCTCCCCCTCCCCTGCCCATCACTGCCCTGGGCTGTGGGCTGGCAGGGGTTTTGGAAGCACTCTTGGCACAGCAGAGTTTGTAAAGCCCTGGAGATGCTGTTGGTGGGAGGGGATGTGAAAATTCACCCGCTGTAAATCCCCATTCATGTAGGAAGTGTGGTGCAGGAATAAATTGCTCCAGGACTGGATTTATAGGTGAGGTGGCTTGTACCAGCTTAGTGTTTAATTTTCAGTTCAGCTTTAACTGCCCTTTCTTAGGAGGATTTAAGGATTTCCATAACTCATTCCAGCCAGCTCACCACGGTGCAAATCTCTGCCCCCTCCCTCAGTCCCCTGGAGCTCAAAACGAGCTCTGCCAGGCAAGGGAGAGGAAAGTTCCTGCAGCAGAGAGGCCACAGCTCTGCAATGTCCTCTTGGGCACCATCTAGAGCTGTTCAAGAAGTTACTGCCCCACACAGCCAAGCAGACAGAGAGAAAAGCAAGGGGACAATGCCAACCACAGGACCCTTTGTCACCACCCCAGGGCTGCACTGAGGGACCTGATAAATCAGAGCAGAGTGGGGGTGGCTATCAATGGTCCAACGGGGGGTACAGCACTGCTGAGATGTGCACAGAAAGGAAAACCAGGGTGATGGTCCCTCTTGCTGTGAGCAGCCATCCAAACCACAACTGCCCCATCCAGCTGCATCTCCCCCAGCCCCACATTGCTGCAAGGCAGGGAGTGGCTTTCCATCAGCCTTGCTTACAGATCCCACATTTTCTCCCATTAATTTCTTTTTCTGCTCTCTTTTCTGCTTATTCCTAGTTTATTCCAGGTTATCATCAGGAAAACACGACCAAGTGAGATCTAGCAACAAGGACAGAAAGAAGTTCCTGCTCTCCCCCAGCTCTGTTACCCCGACAGAGAGGACAGTTCTCACCAGCAGTGTGAGGAGTGCTCACAGACACAGAGACCTCTGGGAGTCACACACAGAATATTAAGTGGATAAAATCACACGACACCCAGGTTGTTTTCACTTTTTGTTTGTTTGTTTCACAATAACTGAGGAAATCTCCCCAAATCACCTTTTGCATTGCCTGGCAGGATTGCCAGAAGGCCAAGAGCAACACATGCCAGACAAACCCACTGGCCAGTCTCTGCTTGCTTACAAAACACAACTTTTTCCCAATTTTCCCAGTGCAGCTCAGTAAGTTCTCACTAGTGCAGCAGCATCCCAACAGCTTGCGCCACACCAAAGCTGGTTTGGTCTTCCCAACATTTCCTACCCTTCAGATGCTCCTCTGGTACTTCCATGGAAGGCAGAAGATGACAGAGTTACTACTGACTTTGCACAACGTACCTCAAAATAGATTTATATGAGGAAATCCATCTATAGCCATGGAAATGGTTGGTAGGCAGTGGCCACTCAACACCAAGATGCTTAAGGGTTTGTGTCAAAAGACAAAAGTTTTTCTGAATTAACTCCAGAAGAACATTTAAGGTGGACATGTTAAACTGCAAACAGCACCTGTGCAGATGCTCTTATCTTGAAGTAGCTTTAAGTTAATATAGTGATATAGCTTAATGCACTTTGAAAAGAAAGCTAAATTAAACAAATCAGCTCTGAACAAAACATACTTCAGTGGTTCTGAACCCATCCATGAACTACATGTATTTATATAAACTATACATGTGTCTTTGTAATATGTCCATGTACTAATAATATTTATATTATTATAATCATATTATTATATTGTAATAATATTTATATTCTTTTTTTCCAGCTGAACGTTTTTACATAGGGGAAAAGGCTCTGTCTCAGCAGCCCTCTCCTGAGCACAAGGCAAGCTGTGCTTATCACTAACCAGCCCCCTCTGTGACCATTCTGCTCCTGTTTCCTTCATTTTGCTGATTCCTGGATCTGATTACTGGAGGTGTGAGGGGGTGGGGGACGACGACTTGGACCCCATTGTTTATGTCTTGCTGGTAGGCAGGGGGACTGAGAAGAATAAAAACTACCCCTAAAGCAAAGCGTTAGCCAAAAGAATGCTTTTATTGCCACCAGGAGTAATTCAAACCTTTTGTGGTGGTTTTGAGGCAGACTTTATGGTGGTCAAGCCCTACATAGCTGGTTGGATTTAAAAAACAGGCAGGATATTTTATGACCATTAATAAATGTTTGTAGCCTGCATACAAACAGGGGAGAGGTAATCACACCTCTGGAGCTGGTCACCTGCAGTGGTCAGAGAACTGACTGCTGCCCCCATCCACCCTCTCCACATGAATTACTGCTAGATGCATTAAGGAAAGAGGGGCTTTTACTCTTTTTTTTAATGTTTTCTCTGAAGTACTGGTGGTTGCTGGTGCAGTGCACAGGGTCCCAGGCTCAAATGGGGCAGTTCAGGCCAGTTTGGAAACTGTACAGAGCTTCACAAAATTACTCTGGGTCAAATCTTCCCTCACCCTGAGACTCCAGATAGGATGTACTTAAACTGTATGGAAATTACCTTGTCCCCCGTGTAAGGCCCCTCGCCAGATTGCTATAAAACTGGGGCACTGACTCCCAAAGAATTGCACTTATTCATAGGTTTTAGGGCTTTTGTCATTCTTTAGCTTGATCTGCTGCACAGCCCAGGCCAAGGGACCACCCCACCTTGATTCCTGCTTCAAGACCAACAGTTGTGGCAGAACTGTAGTGGACTAAACCTCCTGTCTTGGGTTAATAATTCAGAGCAACAAGGCTGGGAAGCTTATATATATATATATATTTATATATCTATCTGTCCACCCATCCATTCATCTTCCCCCAGTGTCGAGGCAGCAGTTCTTCAGAAGTGCCACTGCTACTAAAAACCTTGATTCACATTCCCCACTCTCCAGTACTTTTGCTGTGCTGGCAACAGTGAGGTTTGCACCATTAACAACCCAGAGCAGGCACAAACCATCTGATTTTTCCCAACTACAGGACACGCACACTGACCCAACTGCCTCTGGGTTCTGCATATCACCCCAAAGATGGTGATTTCAAAACCACTGATGATTTTGTATATTTTAAAATATTAAACACTGGTTAAAATAACTTCTAACTCTTAAATACCACAAGCCATGGACTTCCTCCACTGTTCTTTTGCTTCCTTCATCACTTTTTCTGTGATCTTCGATTTCTAATTTATCTGGATTGATAAATGCTTCCCCCTCCCACCCCCTCATATTTCACTCCCAGGGAATTGCCTGCACTCTGCATTCCTCCATCTCCAGCTTCAACCAGAGCAAGCACATTGGTTTTAATGGCTTTTAAATGCTTTCACAAAGCACTCCTGACTGCTCTACACTCCCGGCCCTCATCACTATTTGTCTCATCTCTCCAGAACAATGTATGAACACTTAGGTCCATTTCCAGATCATTGAAGGAAATATTGCACAGCATCAGGCCCACCAGCCCAGATCCCTTGGGAAACCTACGGAAACACTTGGAGCTAATGGCACACTTCCATCTGGCATCTGCCAAGGGCTCATCTGTCAAAAGCCATCTGGAAAATCCAGGGGTGAGAGTCAGCTCTTCCGAAGGTGAGGAGCTTGGTCTGACCATTTGCATGCACCTCTTGTACACAGAGAGGAGCAGAAGGTGATTTGGCCCATCCCAAACAGGAGGTTAAAGCTGCTGGAGCTGCCACCTCAGTTTGGTAGCAGGAAGGGGAGCAAGGAGACCCAGAGGCAGCTCCATGGGAGTGAAAGATAGGCTGCAGGGATCTGGGAAGCATTCAGATAGGAGGTGCTCAGTTACACCGAAGTTTCAAACCCTTTCCAGGGATTCTTGCTGGAATTTTATCGGCAGCTCTCCTCCTGCCCTGCACCTCTCCTTCTTAGAGGAGAGCTAGGCATAAACCCCATGGGAAGAGAGTAAAGAATTTTGGGGTTGTTTAATGTACATGCTTAGGAATGGGAGAGAAAATTCTATACATTTTGAGCCACAAAAGATTTCTCTGGCCATGTTCTGCATGGATCTCATGTCAACAGCATCTCCTAGGGCATTATTAGCCTGACTTGGGTCACTTTCTGTAAAGCTACTGATGTCTAAGAAACACATCCTGCTTTTCCCAGACCATCATTTAGTCCACTTTGTACTGCTAAAATAAATCACAATGAGTGGTTTCAACATTTTGGGCTTGTAATGCTGCCCACAACAAGCTGGTAGCTCCAGCTGGGTTGAAACAGAGACCATTTCCCCCCATTCTCTTTTCCAGGCACCTTACAAAGATTTAGGAACGATTCAACAGTGTCATTTCTTCTTCTTAAGCTTAGATTAATGCCAGTGATGTTGATGTAGCTGTGATAGTTTAAGGATCTATTAATTAATTAACCTTGTCTCCTGATTAATTTTGTTCTTGACATCTTGATTTTGTACTAAATTAATTCTCATTTATTCCCCCTTCCATCTCACTCCTTGCTTCTTTTCATCAGGTTTCCCCCTAGGCTATCTCCCCCCTCTACTGAAATGGAGACCACCCAACCCCTGCAGCCACTCCAGCACCTCAAGGATTGTTTTGTCTTCCACAACACCCACCCCTCACTCCCCTGGGGGGCTCCCCACTTCTACACCCATCTTCTGCAGTGGGAGGTGTAAGAGGAGCCTCAGAAGAGTTCCTACAGATGTTCTCTGGGGTCAGCACCCTATCCAGATGTTACCCATGGTCCATCCATCCATGACCAGGAACCTTTTGTCTGCCTTCTCCTCCCACATGTCCTGAAGCACAGGCTTCCACTCCTGCCCAAGGTTCATAGATGCTACCCCAGAACCATCACCAACCCCCCCAGTTTCAGCCCAGCAGAAGACTGAACCCAAAGCCCTTCTGGTTTGAAAGCGTGGGCCCCAACCACAGGGTGACACAAGCCAAAGTTTCTGGGGTCAAGAACAAGCAGCTGCCAGCACCCTTGCATCCAGGCAGCCAGCGGGGGAGACCTCTGAGGACAGTAGCACTTTCCCAGCCCTGAGCCCTGCTGAGAGTTTGTGACCCAGATGCAGGGATCTGGGAAGCATTCAGATTGGAGGTGCTCAGTTAAACCGAAGTTTCAAACCCTTTCCAGGGATTCTTGCTGGATTTTTATCAGCAGGTCTCCTCCTGCCCTGCACCTCCCCTTCCCCCCACCCCAAAAAAAAAAAAAAAAAAAAAAAAAAAAAAAGTTACTCAAATGGGGTTTTCTGCCTGGAGACTGAAGGAGTAGAAACATAGCCCTCAGTCCTGCCAATGAGTGGAAATAGTCCAATGTAACCTTAATTATTATGCCCTGTGAATACCAACACACCCTGGTTATTACAATCACTGTCCATCAGTTCAGATCCATGCAAATGCCATGCTTGGGGAGTTCCATTTTATGATGCAAATGGAGCCAATCAATCCAGGGATTTTTTTTAATTTTTTGTTTGTTTGTTTTTATTAGAGGGTCTTTTTCCTTCTTTCAGGGGGAAAAACCCCTGACCTTGCACATCTTGCAACACAGCCCCTCAGCTGGAATAGATGTGCATAACTCCACTCACTCAAGTCAGCTCTTGTTCATTTACAACAGGTGAAAGCCCAGTTAGAATAAGAAAAGAGGAGATATAAACTCAGCCTGCAGTCAGTAGAATGCTCAGAGGAGAGCTAGGCATAAACCCCATGGGAAGAGAGTAAAGAATTTTGGGGTTGTTTAATGTACATGCTTAGGAATGGGCGAGAAAATTCTATACATTTTGAGCCACAAAAGATTTCTCTGGCCAACATGGTGTAGCAGGAGCTTTAAAGGGGAGAAGCAGTTCACAGACTCTTCTGAATGCATCTCCAGTAGCCGGGTTGTTAAGACATTCAGGGCTGTTAATGTGTACTGTCGGGCCATTGTAACCAAACCTTTAATCCTGGGCCTGTCAGACTTGAAGGAAAACTAAGGGGCTGACAGTACTGCAGCAAATAGATTTTCCTTCTCTGCTCTCATCGCCTCCCCCCCTTCCTTCCATTTAAAGTTAGAATAACATTGAGTCTATTCCTTTCAGAGCAAACGGGGAAAAAAAAAAAAAACACAAAAAAAAAAAAAAAAAAAAAAAAAAAAAAAAAAAAAAAAAAAAAAAAAAAAAAAAAAAAAAAAAAAAAACCCCACCATAGCCTAGATGGAAATCTTCCCTTTCCCCAAACTTGGCATAGCCTGGTGAGCCCCGGGCTGTCTGAGAGCTCCTCCTCCCCAGCTCTGCTTGTGAAGTTCTCAGGAGTTTATTTTTCCTTTCAGACATATGAGAAGAAACACAAAGAGCCACCTAAGAAGTGGCAGGCAGAAGGGCAGAGGCAGTGCTTTGGTTTGGGACCTTACCCCTGTGGGACATTAGGACTGACAGCCTGACATGTACACAGACACCTTTCCTACATGTCCACCGTGCTCTTTAACTCCCTTACAGCCTTTCTTCATGAGATCTTGGTCAGGGATATCAATTTTTAAAGCATGACAGGTGGAGTCTGTGGTAGGGCCTAAACAGAAGATATAGAGCACTAAACAGAAGATATAAAAAAACCAGGTAACTCTTTAGATATGCATTAGGGACCCCTCCTTTGTCCAGACAGGAGGTCTGGCAGAGAGGAGGAATTCCACTTTCCCTCTTGGTGTCCTGCACCAGAGATGAATGAGCCCAGCTTAAAAGGAAGGAGGAAGCATTTCTGGATGCCTTTAGGACTGACAGCAGCTCTTGACAAGGGATTGAACAATGGTTATGGTATCAGTAAATGATTGGGGGGTCCTCCCTTCCCTCCCCCCTGTGGGTGCTGCCCAAAGCAGGAGGTGTGAGGTCTGTGCCCCAGACAGCAGCCTGGGTGGTTCCTGGCTCCCTCAGGGTACCTGTCCCGCCAGGCATTGTCAGGGGCTGTCAGTCCAGGGCTTCTCACTGCCTCTGAATTGATCTAAGAAGGTGAGATATAATGTTGAGAATATTATTAAATGGAAATGAGCAAAAGCAGGAAAATCAATTTGAGAACTTGGTTCACGTTTCGAGGGAAAGAAAAACTGCCAGGATCAGGTTAAGCAAAGCCCTACTGAGCCACTTATTGATTCCTTAATGAGCTTGGGGAAAAAAAAAATAAAAGAACACAAAAAAAGAGATAAAAGAACAGATTCCAGACAGAAATGGTCATGCAGTTTCCTTGTACACGTAAAGAAAAAGTCAGCAGACCTCCAGAGAGCAGCACACAGACAGAAACACGTTTGTTTGAACAGTGATGTGGCAGCAAAAAGGGGCTCACAATGTAAGGGAGGGCAGAGGGGGGTGGAAAAGGCCAAGAAGAAAGAGAAAGTTTCACAGAGCAGCACCTCAAGAGCCTGTTCTGAAATGTCCAGCCTGCTCATCCACCTAGTTATCCCAATATGCTTTTTTTTTGCATCAATTGTTCAAATTCTGTTTAGTTGCTGGTGCCACCACAGTGCCATTAAAATCAGACATTGAAACCCATCAGGTGAGGCCTGTGCCCGAGCAAATAACTATTATAGAGGCATCTTACAGGCAAATCCCTCATATTCTTAACTTAACTGAACTGCTTTGGCTGGTGTAGCTGTGTGTGACCACCACTGCCACGTCCTGGGCTCAGTTTCAGCCCAAGAAAAGCTCCCTGCCCAAGGCAGTGATATTGTTACCCTGACAAAAACTTCCAGCATGGACCTGACCTCAGGCAAAGCCTTTGGCAGCTCCCATGGCTGATAACACCTCCACCCCCCAGCAGTGTGTGTGCTCCAGGTCAGGACCAGGTTACAGCAATCCCCAGGGGAAAGATGTGCCCATGCCACAGCCTCTGCAATACACGACAACTCCTTAGCTCTGCCCAGAGCACTGCAACCACCCAGCAGACACCCCTGATTCAGTCCCAGCCCCCCTGGGAGGCAGGTACAGCCATTCCCCCTCTACAGCTGGGGAGGCCAAGGTCCAGGCTGGCTGAGGAGTGTGTGATGCTCAGATGGTGTCAGTTCAGAAATGCCAGGAGGCTGAAAAGGGACTGCCCTGCCCCTGCCCCTGCCTTCCAGGGTAGATTCAGTCGTATGAAATACAAGTGCCATATGCATGCACAGAGAAAGCAAATACGAGGCAGCTCCATCACACGTTTAATTAAATCCACATGAAGCATTGCAACTGTGCAGCTTCTCCACAAAAAAAAAGATGAGAGAGCAAGAAATCATGTTCCATTGTTAGCAGCTGAGCTGGTGAAACATCTCTGGGCTAAGTGAGAGCTTAAAGGGATGCAAAGAATGAATCTGGACCACATAGATATGAGAGACTGAGATCCTGGCTCAAGGAGTCAGGGGTCCTGGCCCACAGGAGGTCCTACAGGCACCGGTTTCAGTGGCAGAGCCAAGCAGAGCCAAAGACATTGAGAGAGGAAACACCAGGGCCCTGCCTGGGAGAGGAACCCCCCAGTACCCTGGTGAGACCCTGGAAGTGCAGCTCTGCTAAACCTGCCCTCTCCTGCCTCCGAGATGAGCTGAGGAACCAGCTGGGAGCACAGCTCCCCACTCCAGGGGAGATTACAGCTTTCCAGTGGCCAGGCAAGTTTCCAACCAAAAACATGAGAAAGATAATTCAATCGATGGGCGAATGCACCTTGCATCACCCCTAAAGAGAGTTTGTCCCCAGAGCAGGTCGTGCCCTGAAGGACACTTGGAACTGAACTGACCGGCACGGGTTCCCCACATTATCACAGTAAATCAACACCAATTCCAGTGTCTGCCTGAAAATCGCTGACTGTAAGCTGCAGCAGTTAAGGGTATTTGTCCCAGAGAGGTGACACCGTGAGCAGTGACCTCCAGGAGAGGAGCTGGGGCCATGGGAAACAGCCACCAACCCCGAGCAGCTCCCCTGCCTCCAAAACCCGGCAAGGACCGGGCATGGGGGAAGGGGGAGAGAGCATCCATTTCCTTGGTGAGCTCTTTCTCTCTTTTTCTAATCTATGGAAAAATAGGAATGCAGAGGGGAGCAGAGAGGAGGCTTTCTTCGCAGCAGGGGATGCTGCCCGGTGTGGGGACAGCAGCTCAGCTGGGATGCTGCAAACCCGGAGCTTCTCAGGGTGTTTGCAAAAGGGGAGTCAGACCTCGGGCTGGAGCAGAGGCAGGAGAGCAGGACCAGCATCTCAAGGTTTAAAATGCAAATTCCTCCACTTTTTTTTTTTTTTTTTTTTTTTAGATGGAGGGGTCAAGGTTTGCCTATTTCTTCCTCTCCCTCCCCCTCTGACACTCCTTCCCCCTTGCTCCCCGAGTTTTGTTTAGGAAGGGACTGTAGATGGGACAAGGTCTTTGTGTTGCCCATTCAGCCGAATGAAAAGGCCGAGGAGTCCCAGCGGAGGGAACAAACTTTTGGGGGTCAGCGCGGTCAGCTTAGAATAAATGTGTCGTATTGTTTGTATTAAGGACATGATCCCAGCAGGGTGCCCGGAGCCACCGAATACAACATGAAGGACTATTTATTCAACACTGGAATACGCAAGGACACAGGACTCCTCTCCCAGGGAAAATACAAACTGCTGCTGCAAACCTGCCCGCCTCTTCCCAGCAGCAAGACTTGTTGGTGTGGGGGAAAAAAAAAACAAAACCACACCTCTTAAAGAAAAAAAATATTTAAAATATTTGTCATAAATAAGGATGGATGCTGAGCTCTCAAAAATAAAATAAATAAAAAAAAATCATCCTTGGAAAGCGGTGGTGGCAGCAGCACAGCAAAGTGCCTTTTTCTTGTTGCTTTTCTCCCAAAGATGGACAGTTCAGGTCACTAAAGGCCTAAGATAGAAACAGTTTCTCCCAGCACTGTTTGAAAACAGGCTTTTGTTTCCCTGGAAGTGGCACAGCCCTTTCTTGGGTCGGCTCCACCGCAGAAGTGGCCCACGGCAGCGGGGTGGGAGTGGGGCTGCCGGGGCCAGGGGAGCCCCCCAGAAACCCGCCTGAAATCCAACTGGAAAAGCAAAGACAAAGGGGCTGGGGGCTTGGCAGGCTCTGGAGCCCCCAGGAGGGCAAGCAGGACCCCCAAAGGAGGCAGGCAGCCAGGGAGGGGAGGCCACCCTTCCCAACAGAACTCTCATAAAGGGACTTCAGAGACGCCCCTGGCTGTTAAATGATCCCCCCCTTCCCCTCCCTCTTCCTCACCGATTCATACAGAGGAGCATGTGTTCCCCCAGAAAGCAGCTTTTCTTCTCACTGACCTGGCTCCCTCATTTGTGGACAGAAGGGGCATTTGGTTAGATTGTTGACCCAGAGCTTGCAAACCAGGAGTTTATGAAGTTGGGTGATTAACCCAGAGGAACATCTCTCGAGATGATCTCCAGCCAACACAGCTTCCTCATGGCCAGCTCACCTCAACACATGGGGTCTGGAGAGACCAGTAGCTCAGAGCTCCCCAAAAAGAAGCAGGATAAGTTTTAAGGTAGCCACATGAACTCTGGGCTCCATCACAAAATAACAGCTTCAGCCCAGCAACAAGAAAAATGAGAAGAAATACAGTTTCTTCTACTCTGAGGAGACCACTCCAAGGGTACAGCCAAGTGTGAAAAAACTGGGGCACGGGAGGTTGGAAGCTTCATCTGCAAACACTTCACCTGCCCAGAGACATCAACAGCTTCACAGTGGAGTCCTGTCTAGACAGCTAAGGGCTCCCAGTCTCTCCTTCTAAACCTGACCCCAAAAAGGGTAATCAAACCTTAAAAACCCCAACCAGCCCCATCTGCCCTGAGAGAGCAGCAGCCTGCAGGGAGAAGGGAGGGCAGGGACCTCTCTGCCCAGGTCTGCAATCAAAGGACTCATAGCAGGGGCCTCAGCATCTCCAAGGCAGCCTGGGGGCCAAGCCCTGGCAAAGAGAACAGGAGAAATCCCGGGGAGAGCATGGCAAAAGGGGCCAAAACCCAGCAGGGCAAGCGAGGGTGAAAAACTGAAATCTGAGAATGTCTGGAAAAAAAAATATTAAAAAAATCCCTTGTGTTTTCACAAAGTTTCTGCTTATGAAGCTGAGAGCCTCTTGGAAGTCCCCAACATGGGACACCTTGACTTCCCACCCCCTGTGCTGGATGCCCCCTTCCTTTTTTTTTTGTCCACCCTATTGCCTTTTGTGTTAAAGTGACACAGACTGATGAGGATTATTTCCACAGCTTCCTCAGGGACAGGGGGGTTTCCCCACTGCCCTTGTTCAGGGACAATAGAGCCATTAAGCTTCCTCCCAAGGCAGGGGAGTGGGGCATACCTGGCCCCCAATGTGGGAATGGCCACTGCCCCTGACACCATTAGCATCTGAATGAGAGTGATGCCTCCAGAACAACAGGCAATTATCCCCCTGAAAAGCTTTTAAGTGGCATTAATTGCTGGCCACAGAGTCTGGGCTCCTTCAAAATGAACCATGTTGACAAACAGGATAAAATATGTTGGATTTCCTACCGGGGAAAAATTAGTAGGATTCCTTCAGAGGGCAAGCTCCACTTTCATCTTCTGTTGTCACAGAGTGACACACCTCGGGATGGCCCAGAGAACCTTCGTTTGGCTCTGGTGGCTTTGTAAGGCCTGGCTGGGTGGGTGGGAAGGCAGCCAGGGCACAGGGAACACCTGCCCTGGGAATTGGTGGATGGAATCAGCAGCCCCTTTGTCCCAAATGCCTCCCAAGGCCCAGGTGTACCTTCTTGTGATGCTCAGAGGTGTCAGGAAGTGGCCCAGCCCTGCAACACAATCTGGGGGGCTTTAACTGCTGCTGCTCTTTGAGCAGGGTGGGTACCACTGGGGTGATGGGGGGGACAGGTAGAGGGAGAAGGGAACACTGATGCCTCCTGACCTCTGTAAACCAGCAACAGTGCTGCCAAATAAATACTCAGTCTTGCCTGCGAGGTACCTACAGGAAGGTGAAATGAAGGTAATAATCAACACTTGCACTTGACTCCCTGGAAAACCACTCTGAAACAGCCTCTGATACCCAACAGCTGGCAGGATTTCAAGGCTGTGCCCAGGTGCACACACACTGCTTTGTACACACACAAGGCACTGACCTCCAAAAATTACTGAGGCACGATTTTCCCCCCAGGAACCTCATCTTGTGTCTGTGAGAGCTACCAGCCCTTCTCTCTTCCCAGCCAGAGGACAGCATGGGTGGAATTTTCCTATCCCAAGGCTCTCTGTAATGTCACCAACCAAGCAGGCAGCCCCTGGAAAGGTGGCAGGGACATCAGCAGCAGCATGGCAAGGAAGAAACCCCTTCCCTGAGAAACAACCTTCCTGGATGGCAATGAAGATTATTTTCCAGAGCTTTGCCAGAGGTTTCTCCAGCAGTGACTTCTTGGGTTTCTAGCAGTGACCCCCAGAACCCACAGTGAGGAGCTGAGCCTCTAACTCTGTCACTGTCACATCTGCCACAGAGACAACAGGCAAAATAACACTCAGTTATGTTCTTGGGTCAGACAACTCCCCTTGTTAGAAATAGCAATAAGAAACAAAATGCCCCCTCCAAGCACCAGTTTATACTTGAAATTATGAGTTTATACTTGTTTATACTTACTATTTTATACTTGAAGTTACAAAATCTTTTGACAATTGAACCCATATACATCCCCAAGAAAAGAGGAAGATGAAACTTTCCCTGATATTTGGTTGCATTACAACCCTGAAACGTGCTCCCTATGCACTGTGCCTCAAAACCTTCTAGAGGGGTTCCAGTAAATACACTCCATTTTATGACTCAGAGCAAAAACCATATGAAAAACTCTGCCTTTTGCTAATTTAGACCTCCAGCTCAGCAAGTGCATGTGGGTGGCCTTTTGAAGTTTGAGCAGATCTTCTGCTTGAGCAAAATGGCTCAGTTCTCCCACCGTCAGTGGCACTGGGCCAGCCTGCACCATCTGAGGACAAGCCCTCTCACATTCATCCCAGCACAAAACTCCAAGAAGAGCTCAGAAAAAGTCAGGCATCTGGAGAGAAAGCTTTGAAAAAAAGTCTCTGCAAAGTCCAGTCGATTGAAACTGCAAAGCTTTGCCTCCAGCATGTGGAGAAGAATGGGCCACGCAGTCAGAAAGCCAAAATATTAATGTAAGCTCCCACAAAGTGTCCAAAAAAAGACCTCCCACAAAATGTCTGTCCAAGAAAGACAGTGCTAAAAGAAACAAGCCTATGTCCCAGCAAACAAAAGATGGACCTCAAGTGCTGCTAATAATATTCAATCATCAGGACTCCACTAATTTCTTCTCATACTGCCAGATCCAGACCACAAATAATTAACTTAACTGCAGAAAAGATGCAATCTTTGTTGTTGTCTTAATAAGAAGATTTAATCCAGAGGATACAGAGGATATAAGGCTGTCTGCTTTATTCTTGTTGAACATTTGCTCCTTAGAATTTGCTGCTGAGCTAATAGAGTGATCAGCAGGTGGAGAGCAGGTGAGAAATGCCTCGTGTTGCCTGATGGAAAAGCAACCAGTTCAAGCTGGACTTGGGAAACAGAAAGCAGCACATCTGTTGGAGGAAGGGCCATTGAGCAGAACTTGCTGAACCACCAGGAATGCCTAAAACCTCTCCTGGAGATGAAAGCAATGTTGGGATATTTCCCAACACCCACAGGATTTCATCAAGCCCAGTGTTAAGAGATGGCAAAAAGGTTCAGGGCTCCCCCCCCCATGGCTGAGGAGGAGGCTGCCTGCCAGCTGCCCTCCCCCAGGGTACAGGAGGATGAGATCTTTTAGAGAGACCCCAGACTCAGAAGTTAATCACTGACACCCACGGAATGAGTGTGGAGACACCACAGCTCCCTCCTGTGCTGGAGGTGGTTGGCAGTTCACACACCAGGGCTAAACCAGGAGGATGCTCTCCAGGATGAACAAAAGGAGTCACCCTCAGGCTGGGTTCTCCAGTGACTTTGCAAGAAGCCAGATGAATAGCCCAGAGTGGCTCAGGGACAGCAATCCCTGCAGCTCTGGAGTCCAGCCTAAGGGTGGCCCTGGCACAGGGGGCACAGGCAGTGAGTGAGCAATGCAAACCTCTGCTCATCTGCCTCAGCTTTGCTGGGTTTGGGGTTTCATCCCTTCCAGACAGGGAAAGTGGCACCATCTGGAGACTCAGAACTGAGCCCTTGTCCCACCTCTCCTTTGTTGTATCTCTTTCATACATAGTCCACTCTTAATAATAAAAATAAAAAAACCCCACAAAACCAAAACCCCAAAACATTCTCTACTGAGCAGCTGAATCACCCGTGCCTTGAAACCTAAAATAACTGAAGGAAGTTTTGCCAGTTCCCACTGTCCCCCCAGGAGCTCACATCCCAGATGCTCCATGTCTGAGTGACCAAAGCACCCCCAGGAACATTGCCCCATCTGGTGCCCTCCCTTCAGCCTGCTGGGGAAGCCAAGGGAGCAGCATCAGGACAAACCCACGGAAGGACAGGGTGGCACAGCAGCAACCTGTCCGTGTCACACCTCAGCTCAGCACCCACCAGATGCCTGTGCCCACACCTCCACCCAGAGCTGCCCATGCCCTGCTCCAGGGTTCATTGCCAGCCCAAGGGAACATCCCCAAGAGTGGGGCTGCATTCAGACCTTCAGCTCCTCTTACAGACACTGAGGAGCTACAGCCACCTCTGTCTTCAGCTTCTGATGGAGCACCTGGACTTAGAGAACCTGTATTTTGTAGACTTCAGGGTCTACATCTCTCCAGACCCTTAGCCCCCCTGCTCTAGGCTGTGATTCACAAGCACAGTTTCTAGAGGGGAAGGATGGATGGAAGTGTAGCCTGGAGCCCTGGGAAGGGGGGAGGTCACAGCTGGGTACCAGCAGCTGGGGATTTGATGGTCTATATAACACCTTTTTAATAAACCCCCAGGTATTAACCCTTTCAAGGGACTTTGGTGCAAACCATGACTTCAAGAGCCATTGCTTCATAGCTCTGGGTAGATGACTTATTCCCTCTGTTCCTTCTTCTCAGGAAGATGGCACAGGGACGTGTTCAGAGCCAAGAGCTGGAGGAGAATGGCTCCATGAGTGGTTTCAGCCCATCACAGCTGCCAAACCAGCCTGGTCCCACCAGCTGCTCTTGTTTAAGGGGGCTACACGGGGGCTGCAAGAGGCAGGAAGACTGAGAGGGAAGTAGTTAAATTGGAATTAATTTGTCACTCCATATTTAACCAGCCTCAAAACTATTAAACAAATCTAATAGGAAATATCCCCCCGATTCCAAGCAGCTTGGTGCTGCCTGCTGGGGACCAGACACCACACAGGATTTCAGGAGTTGGGCAAACTGGGAGAGGAGGAGGGGGCTTCCCTCCTCTGCCATCCCCAGTTTAGCTCATGCCAGCTTTTACCCTACACCTATAGGACAGATGATGGAAGAAGCACAGAGAGCATCCAGCATCCTAGGTGGAGATGCTGAAGGAAAAGAAGGGATCCTTAGGCACTCAGCATGGCTGTGGGCTTCTTCCCTGGCTCCTGCTGGAAGCAAACAGCAGAGATGCTGCAGGTGGTAGAAGGAGGAATCAGCAAATCACCAGTGATTTATCCACCCCTCACAAAAGAAAAAAAATATCCCAACTCCTCACACATTAGTTGCAACTGCCCCCATCTCTGCCTCTGGAATACAGAGGGAATTGGGAGATTTAAAGCTCCAGATGGAGTGGAATGGGATTTTATTGCCAAACCCACATAAACTCAGCAGCTAGGATATGAAGAGAGGCTAAGGGAGGAAAGCTGGCATAAAACCCAACAAACAAAAAGCAGCTCTTTCTTGCAAAGAGGTGAATCCAAGCCAAGCCCTCTGAATGCCTTAAAACACTTGGTGACAGCATATTTCATACTGTGGGATGGTGTTAGTTATTCCTCCAGTCCTGTGCTCTGCTTTGGAGTGCAGAGGGGGTAAGGTTACCCTCCCCTAGAGGAAGGGAGCTGGGGGGTAGCAAAAACCTGGAAGAATTGAGTTTAGCCTGATTATGATAGCTGAGTGTAGTGGGATGGATTTTAAATAAACATCCTCCCTCCTGAGGATAACCAGCTGGGTGCTGCAGACTGGGACGACTCAGTATTTAAGAAAAAAGGAAAAAAAAAAAAAGAAGGGAAATGGCTGGTTGGACAGGCTTGCAGGAAAACTGCAGGCACTGTGCATAGAATCATTGAATCCTAGAAACATGGAATGGTTTGGGTTGGAAGGGACCTTAAAACTCATTCAGTGTCACCATGGGCAGGGACACCTCCCCCAGCCCAGGGTGCTCCAAGCCCCATCCAACCTGGGCTGAGACACTGCCAGGGATGGGGCAGCCACAGCTTCTGGGGGCAACCTGGGCCCTCAAATTAAAGAATTTCTTCCCCATGTCCAACCTCAATCTCCCCTCTCCAAGTTTTAACCCATTTCCCTTGTCCTCTCCCTACCCCCCATGCCCAAAGCTTTCCTGGAGCCCCTGCAGATGCTGGAGGTTGCTGTGGGGTCAGGGGGTGTCACACAGGGGGTGTCTTCCCCAGCACAGCAATTCTCTCTGGGTCCCTGTGCCAGGCAGGGGGGACGGGAGGGTTTGGATGTGGTGCCCTTCATGTCACCCCAGAGCAGGGAGAACGTTACCCGGGAGTGACGGGATCACGGGAAGGGCAGGGAACCCCCTGGAACACCCTTTTGATGCTTCCCAGGGCCTGGAGCTGAAGGAGCAGCGTTTCCCTCTCCCCAGCCGTGGTTCCGGGCCTTCCTCCAGTTTCAGCTTNACCTGGGCTGAGACACTGCCAGGGATGGGGCAGCCACAGCTTCTGGGGGCAGCCTGGACCCTCCAATTAAGGAATTTCTTCCCCATGTCCAACCTCAATCTCCCCTCTCCAAGTTTTAACCCATTCCCCTTGTCCTCTCCCTACCCCCCCGTGTCCAAAGCCCTCCCCCAGCTTTCTTGTAGCCCCTTCAGATATTGGGAGGTTGCTCTGAGCTCACCTGGGAGCCTCCTCTTCTCCAGGCTGAACAACCCCAATCCCTCAGCCTGGCTTCCCAGGGAGCTGCTCAGCCCCCGGAGCATCCATCCCCCTCTGCCCTGATCCAGCCAAGCTTCCCGGGGTGGTTCTGCGGGATGCTGCCCTTGGATCGGGCTCTGCCAGGGGGGCTGCGGGGTCCCTGGCCCGGGCTCCGAGTGCCCTCTGCCGGGGAGGGGCTGCCGGCTGCTCCCTTCCCCTCCCTCCTCCCGAATTTTCTTTCATCTTTCTCCATTTCCCAGCTCTGCCCGAGGGCTTTGGTCCCTCTGGGATGTGCGGGGAAGGCAGAACCCGAGCCCAGGCAGAGCCAGGGAAATGCCCCGCAGCCGCTTTTCCACCCTTACAAGTGCCTTGGTTGGAGGAAAGGTGAAATTACAGCCAGAAAAGGAGGACAGAACAGCAATGCCACAATTCCTGAGAGCTTTGCTTCCTTCCAAACCAACCTCTAACCTCGGTTCCTTGTTCTGTGGGAGCAAGAACGTGTTGTTTCCACCCCGGGGAGATGGCAGAGATGAAATGTCTCCATCAAGATCACTGGGAAGACAACCCAAGGGCTTTGACACTGGCAGCTTCGTGGGTCAGAACCCTTGCAAAAACCCCGAATCCCAGAGGGATCACTTCTAGATCTAGGCAGACTGGTCACATCTGTGTTCTGAGGAACATTTTTTCCAATAAATGCCTAAATTAGTTTGAGGTATCCAAACCAACATTTCACTAGAGCCTTAGCTTTTTTTTTTTTTCCCTTCAAATCCATTATTTTGATAGGAGACAAGAATCCAGCAAAATCTATCCAGGTGCCCTAACAAGACTGTGAAGAAGAGGGCTGGAGTCAATGGGGGAGCCATGAGGAGAGGTTACCCATCCAAGTGCTGCAGACCCTGTGGATCCAGACACCCCCTGGACAGGTCAGAGCAAGGATGGTTTTGCAAGAAATTCACCCATTCCCTTTGTCATCAGGAGGTTCGGGGCCTGAACCAGCTCCTGCTGAAGGGAATGGGCAAACTCCCTGCTCTTAATGGCACAAGATCAACTCTCAGTTTGCAGGCAAGCAGTCAAAGGGAAACTGCAAGCCCTTCCCTGGACAGTGCTGCACTCCTCTCCCTCAGAGCAGGCAGGCTTGGTCAGGTTTCAGGGTGAGAACAGAGCTTTAATGTTTCTTTCTTGTCTCTTTATCTGTTAACAGACACAAACCTGCTCTGGCTCTATCCACACACACCACCAGCAAACCAGCAGTGATTGCTGAACAGCAACACGGATGCAGAGAGTCCCTTGGAAGGAAGGGAAACCTCAGGGCAGGAATCCTCATTTAACCTTTCCCAGCTGCCACACCTCAGCCCCTCTCACAGACCACACGTTCTTCCCTGCCTAAATTCCAGACATCTGCCCTGTCCTGCCTGCCCCCCCGTCCTCCATCCCCAGCACAGAGAGAACACTCAGAAAGAGTTGGTGGAAAACTCTCCTCCTGGCCCAGCTGAGGGGAGGTGTGAGCCACCACAAGGCAGGGACATAAATGGGATGGAGAAATCCCCAACTTCAACTTTTTTCCTGTGCCCACCTCCTAAAGGACCACGTCTCACCCCTTTGCTCTCCCAGGACAGAACTGCATCCCTCAGCAGGTGGTGCTGGTCCATGGAGGGAGGTGATGCCTGGTCCATGGCTTTCCCTTCAGGACCTTGCAGCCAGTGCTGAGCAGCTGACAACCAGCTTTGCACCAAGGGATGCTTAGTTTGAAGCAGGAGGAACAAAACACACCTTGTATGTACCCCCCTTCTGCCCAGGCTCTCTCACCATCCTCAGTGATGGACCAAACTTTGGCCTCTCCAAACCTGAACCTCTCAGCCTGAACCACTCTGCAGAGATCACCCTGGGAAGTGGCTTGGCACACACACTTGTTACCTCAGCCAAAATTCTTTTGCTTTCTCACTTCTTAAGGTTAGTTTGTGGTTTTGCTTTGCATTTTTTTTTTTAATCTTGTGGGGGAAACAAAAAATTAAATTTAAAGTAATTAAAAAGGGGCTTACTGGGGCTTAAAACTATGTACTAGAGCGTCTGTCCTAATTGTGTAAGAAGTCTTGAAAGTTCAGCATCAAGTATTTTATCCAGAGCCACAGTTTTTGCTTTCCTGTGTGTTTTCCAGTTGAATAATTCCATTTATACACAGAGGGAACATCACAGCAATGCACATGCTTCCAAAACTACATGGCATCCACACAGGCTAATTCCAGCTCTGAATCTGCAGAGAGCCAAGAAGAAATTCTGGGCCAAGGCTGTGGTGATTTGGTTTTCAGAGTCAAAACTCCTAGGTACCCCAAGGGGAGAAAGACCCTACGTGAATACAGGATTTTTCTAAGCTCTTCCATGAGAATAAACCCCTTGACTTCATCAAATTATTGTCAGATAAGAAATAGCTGGAAGAGATGTAGAAATGCTTTCCCAAAATCTAGGATTTAACCTACAGTATGATTTCCAGTAAACAATGCAGGAATTGCCATGCTAAGGACGAGCAAACATCCATTCCTTTACAATCCTGTTCTCTACAGCAATCCTCAGGATCTACTTTGGGCAAACACAGATGAAACACAGAAATGTAAAGCAAGGTGGAAGTAGCAGCTGGCAGCCTGGGACTTGCACCTGAACCAGACCCCTGCATTGCAGCTCCCCAAAATCAGCACCTCCTGAGCTGGCTCTTGTGAATTTGTCCTTTCCTTTTCCCAATCCTTTTTAGTTTGGGGCTCCAGAAGATCCAGCAGCTGGGATTTCCAGGGGTTAGCTACCTGGGGATGAACAATACCTTCCTAATTATTTTTTTTTAACCTGCTGATGGATGATTTTGTCACCAAATAGTACCCTGTAGCAATGACAGAATGCTGCTCCATCCACTCCTTCCACACCTTCCCCCTATGCTCCAGTCTCATAGGAAGCAGAAACCAGCCTGTGCTTCCTTCTCTCTACTTTCTGCATCTTTTCTAAATCCTCTTCCAGCCTGGACACTCAGGATCGTTGCCATGGGAAGTGGTTGGGGGCTGCTGGGATCCTCATCTTCTACCAACCCAATTCCACACCTGGGGCATGGACTTCGAAGGTGTAGGAGAAAATCCAACCTTAGAACTCTTCTGCTGTTCCCATGGGAGTTGGGAAAGTGCAGAATAAACAATAACAACAATTATTCCAGCTGGAAAGAATTGTTTTTCCTGGCTTGTTTTCTGGCTCGGAGGGAGACCTGGTTGGAATTACATAAAGTATTTATGATGAGGAAAGTTTCTTTTCAAAGGTTTTGAAGTTGCTGTTATTGCTTAGCACCTAAATTTAAACATTTTCTGTAGGGTTTTTTGTTTGTTTTATTTTCTTTAATTGAGTTCCTCGTTCCTCTGAGGTTTTTTTTCTGTTTCTTTTTGTTTGTTTTTTTGTGGGTCTTTTGTTTGGACGTCTGTTTTGGGGGGTTTTGTTTTGTTTTTTTTGGTTGTTGGGGTTTTTTTTGGTTTTTTTGGCTGGGGTTTTTTATTGAAATGGAAGACTCATAAAATAATAATTCACATTTCTCTGCCTGGTTCAAACCCCAGAGCAGCAGAAATACACCCAAGCAACCCAGTGGCCACGCTGCACTGATGAGCTGGGACACAGGGCTCCAGAGGCCAGAGTTTACTGGGGAAAACAATTTGGCCCAAGCTGCTTGACCCATCTTGCCCAGAAATATCAAGGCTGACCCTGCAAGCACTCCACATCCTGGGGTGGTTTTTCTCCTGATATCAGGCTGTAGGATTTATCTTGCTTCATTAAAGAAGACTCACTTGGGACCTCAGGTGGCTTAAAGCTTCTGAAACCAGGAGGACTGAGACATCTGCTGGGTGTCTGGAATACCTGGGATGGCCTCCAAAGGCTGTCCTGCTGCTGCACCTCACACCTATCTGGGCTTCAACCCAGCTGAAACCTTCCTGGGCCACCAAAGCTGCAGTCCCCCTAAGCAAGAGCATCTCTTGTCTGGTGCAGACACACCCTTGTGCCCTGACTGTAGCCCCGGAATATTTAGACACAACCTATAAATCCTTTACCAAGGAGTCACTTCCCTGCTGCCTGCAGCCCCTGGATTGCTCTCAGCCTCTGTGTCTGCAGGGCAGGGAAGCCCCCAGGCTGTTCCTGCAGCCAGGATGCTCCATCCATCCCTCCATCCATCCATCCATCCTTCAATCCATTCATCCATCCCTCCCTCCATCCCAGTCATCCCAACCTGCCAGCCCTCCCCTTTCAGCAGCCCCAGCCTTCAGCTGGGATTCACCAGCTTTGTCCGAAGGGTTCTGAGGGAGGTTCTGAGGTTCAACAGAGCAAAACATTCCCACCATGGTGGTCTGGTTCTTCACCCCAAGCTTTGGGCAGGCTTGCATGAAGATGCCCAGATTTGTGCCTTTCTAATGGCACAGAAAAAGAGAGAGAGAAAGATTTGTCCATCAAAGCTTGCCCCAGGCAACACATTTAATGCTGCTCTCCAGAGAGCCTGGCAGATACTAAAGGCACAAACAGAACAAACGAGAAGATCTTCTGCTCTGTGGAAGAACACAAGGGCTTGGTTGCTAAATATTTAATACCAGGATCTCCCCTTCCTTCCTGCCTCCTCCTCTCTGTGTTCAGCTCCCCGGGGCTGCAGAGGACCAGGAGCTCTGGGTTCCAGCTCTGACACCCACCCCAGTGAATCAAACCCAACACAGCTGAGGACAGGCTGGATTTCAAATCCAAGTGGGATGCTAGGGGAGCAAGAACATCTGCAAAAAGGCTTTCAGACAGCTGTGCATCTCTGGCTCCCAAATCTGTCTAAAAGTAAGTGTTTAAAAAGTGTTTAAAAGCAGTGGGTTGGAGCCTGTTCTTCTCAAGTGCCAGCAGGGTGCTGGTCAGGTATTAGTGGAAAACCTGCTCGAGTGGGTGATGTGGGAGGGTGTGAGTGGGAGGACCCCACAGACAAGCCCCCCAATATTTCTGTACACTGGGGAGCAAAACCAGGGAGCTGGAGCTGTCTGAAACAAACCTGGAAGCAGCTTTCCCCGATAAAGAGAAAAATGTCATTTTTTTGAGAAAAGAAAGGTGATGGAGGTGCTGCTTTCAGTGCAGCTTTATTCTGGGGGGAGGATAAAATGAATTACCATGCACATGGTGGCAGCTGGGAGAGTTGTGCTTCAGTGGAGCAGGAATGAAACATCTGACTTTGGGAGCAGCTTTGTGCAGTGAGGTTTCTAAGCACTGACCAAGCAGGACCCAGAGGAGCAGATCCCTGTCTAACCCATTTCTGTGGACATGTATGGATGTAACTTCAGGGGGTTGTGTCGTTTTGTTCTGCTTCCAAGAAGGATGCAGCCGTCCAGGCACAAGGAACCCTCCTGGGCTGTGCTGCCCACACTTCCCAGCACCCTGGAGAGGAAGAGGCACCTGGCATGGTGCTGGAACAGATCTCAACCCCTCTTTGTCCCACATCTCTCACCCAACAGGTATCATACACTCCCAGCTGGGCAGCAGCACCCTCCAGCTTTCCCCGGAGCAAAGAAACTTCCCTGTCCCTCATGTGTAGAGGACACTCTTGCTTTAGGAAAAAGAAAGCAATTAAAAAAAAAAAAATCAAAATTGACTGAAACTACAAATTGAGTTCTTCTCTCAGTTAATGGTGCAATTGGGTGGTTTGCAGTGAGGGCAAAGCACTGGGATTTTTTTGCCACAGAGATTGATAACATGAAACTCAGTATGTCCAAAAAAAAAGAAAAAAAAAGAAAAAAAAAAAAAAAAAAAAAAAAAAAAAAAAAAAAAAAAAAAAAAAAAAAAGAAAAAAAACCTTGTTGCATACTTCAACACGTGGAGCCACTTAGTGGCAGGAAAAAGCAACTTCTTGAGAAGGAATTTGGATCTAGGGTGGTGGTTTAAAGCCTTTTTCTATATCAGACCCACAAAATTTCTGTCTGCATAACAAATGTAAGTCAACTGACCATCAGCTCTCCCATCTCTGTCAACTCTGGAGACCCCTTAAATGTTCAGACACAGAGGAGGCAAAGCTGAGCTTTCCTAGAGCTGCCCAAGGCTGGATCATGACAAGATGATCTGCAGGAATGTGACCTCCCCTCCCTCAGCACTTTGTGGCCATTTCTCTAAGGCTGAGGCTGTTGTTGTGTGTGGACCTGGTACCCCCCAGGCCTGTCCCACCCTGAGAAATCTGCTCAGAAATTCAGCATTTCCAGACTACCTTGGAGCTGCTACAGCCCAGAGGATTACCCAGGCTGTGTGCATCATCTCATCCCCCCCGTGCTCAGCTCTGCTCCCCTGGCTCACTCTGTGCCTGCCTTGGGGGGAACACCTTGGGCAAGCCCTGGGGAGCCCATCTGCCTCACCCAAAGGCCCCCAGCACCTTAGAGGGACCTCTCTCAGCCACCTCTTTCATAGTTCATCAAGGGGAAGAAGTGGCTGCATGTGGAGGCAGAGGATCCAGGCACCTCCCTTACCTCCTGATGAGTTTTTCTCATGCCATGGTGCTTGGACATCACCTCCCCCCTGCCCTCAGCCTGGGCTTTGGCCTTAGCTCTGCTTTGACTTCTCTGTACACAAGGTCAGTACACTGCTGAGGAGATAACTCAGTCCTCTGCATTCCCTGACTGTCACACCTAGGGTGAATATTGTTTGAAGTTGTCCTGGGGGAGCCTTTCCTACTTATTTGAGCATTATTTGTTAGTATATAGCTGGTAAATCTGCTCAAAGGACTAGGAAAGCACATGGAAAGCAACTGCTGCACCCAACAAAGAATAGCACAAATCAGGTCTTTGTTTCCATCCTATTTCTTCTCAAAGCATTTGATTAGTTTGGTTAATTGAACATGTAACACACTCTATTATCATGCACCGGCAAGAGGGGGTTTATGACTCAAACAAATATGGCCATTATGAGCTGTTTCTGGCATAACAAACAGGACTATTAGCTTTGGAGTGGCAGTATTTTCTGTATGGCTTTTTGGTAAATTGGCTGCTTAATCATGGCTTTTTTTAAAAAAAAAAAAAAAAAAAAAAAAAAAAAAAAAAAAAAAAGTAAAAAGACAAAAAGCCCTCTACTTCAGTGGCTGCCCCTGAGCATTCAGTGCAGGACTGGAAGGGGACACAATTCACAGCACCATGAGAAACCTGTGTAATACCAACATTTCCCCTCAGTTTGGATTGATCTGCTGTGAGGATAACATCACAAATCACTCCAAGCAACTCCACCAACTATAAACCCCTTAAAACTCTGCAGATCAGCTCCAACCAGGCCTAGGCTCATTTAGGAGAAGACTAATGAAAACTAATTAGCAAATGTGCTCAGTGAATGAAACTGAACTCAGCCATGGCCTCCCCCACCTCCTGGTGTCCATCACTTCTTGGTGCCTGCTGGTGAGCCAGGGGGAGCAAAGCAACTTTCTGCTGGGTTTGCACAAGCTGATGGACAGAGAGCAGCTCTGCCACCAGGATGGCACTGCCCACCCTGGGGAAGAGAAAAACCTGCCTGAGAGAGTGGCACTTCCACTGCTCCACACCACCCAGAGAGGTTTGCTCATCACCCCACCAGAGCCAGGGACAGGAGGAGAACAAATTGCCAACGAGCATGAAAAGCACCAGCACGGCCAGGTCTCTGCAGGGCAGGGCTCATGGGAGGGGAGGAGAAGGGAAGAATTCCCTCCCTCAACCTGCTGGCCACACTTCTGGTGAGGCAGCCCAGGATCCTCTTGGCTTCCTGGGCTGCTCCCATCCAGCTTTTCAGCCATTGCTTTTGGAGATCCAGAAGAGGTGGTTTGTGGAATGATATGTAACTTCATCCAGAGCACAGGATTATCCTCTGCTCCCCAGTTAGCTCTTATGAGTAAAAGCAGTTGATGTTTTAACATTTCTGACTGACCAAGTTCCAGTCATTATTGCTACCTCTGCTTTGGAAGTGGCTAAAACTGTTCCACAATATTTGGTGGGCAGAGGGGGGATTTCCCACACAGGGATCTCTCTGGCACAGCTTTTGCTATTCTGTGCAAAATCCTTCTCTTTCCATGTTTGGCTCCAGGCACATTTACTCTGGAGAACAAACTCAGGAAAAAAATAACCACCTCCATCCTTATTGGCCAAGACTTAGGTCTGTGCATAACATCCTGTTATCCACCACTACCTGATCTCAGACAGACCTTTCAGCTGTTAATGTGTAGGAGCTGAGGACTCCTGGACAGCTTAATAACCGTGTGAGTCCCTGCTCTAACTGCTGAAATGCAGGGTGAGGATGAGTGCCTGTTACCCTTGTAACCTTACTGGAATCAAAATGCTCTGCCAAAAGCACTAAAAATCCCCCGTGGATGCTGGGAAGCTTTGTGGATGAGATGCCTTATGCTCTTAAATGAAGGGATCTTTGTTTGCCTGGTTCAAGGTCAGAGAAAACACAGGGAAGAGATTATAAAAAGGGTAGCAGCAGCTATTCCTTGAGAAGAGGATGGGTCCAGTGCAAGCACCATTTATAGAGGTACTTCAGAACCAAGAGCATTAGCCAACCCTGGCATGGGAACTAGTGTTGGGTCTCCTCTAGGGACACCCAGACTCTATTACAGCTGAAGAGGAATTATTTAAATCAGGTCCTAAGAGGTCTAGTTCTGGACTTGCCATAAACCGGTCATTTACTCTGGTCATCATCAGGCTAATTTATTTTTTTTTCCAAGCTAGTGGATCTTACAAGTGTATGATAGCAGATCTGAGGAACTTTCCCCACTTTCTACCACCACCTTTTGGAAATGTAGATGCTTAGCAATCCTTTAGGACAGACTGTTCACATTAGCTCCTGAGCAATGATGTAGAGGATCAACATTTATCCTACCCAACTAAAAGGTCTTGCCCAAGGTGCAGAGACCAGCAGCCACTCTACCCTGTGATTATTTTCTTGCCAATGGAGAAAAGCACCTTCAGAGTGTAATTCAGAGCTACAGATATGAATGTAGAGGGATCAATCTCCATCCCCTGTAGGCAGACAGCAAGGCAGCTACTGAGGCAGCTGTGTCCCTACGTGAGAGCTGACTGTTCCTCTGCACACTGAGGGGTAACCCTGAGTGCTGGATTCACCTCAGACATGAGTACACAGAAGCTCAGGGTCTTCAGGGCTGAGGGGACTCGTGCTGAGGTCACATCTACAAAGCAGCTTGTGAGATCCCAGATGCCACCTTTGAGCCATCTTAAAATGATCCTTAATATTTAATTAAAACAAACCAAAACTTGTTGCAAAGGCTTCCTGAGCACACATCAGTTTATATTTATCACCAGAGGAGGTTCCAGAGGGCACTGCCAATGCTCAGCTCCTTCTGCTACTGAGCAATGGGAAAGAACACTTTGACCTCTGGATTACCTATGCACGGGCTGAAGAGCCATGAAGCTAAAAGACTTTGGACCTCATAAGGGATGAACTTCTCCTTCTCTCTCCCCCTGCTTATCCATCGCTCTGAAGTTCCAAATGGGATTCCTGTTTGCCCCCTTCACCAGTAACCAGTTGTCCAACCAGGGCTGCTGGCAAAACACACTTCCCTGAATCAAGATCTCACCAGTGCACTCCCCAGTCCTCCTGCTTACCAACACTCCTGCTATTGTCAGCTTTTGCACAAGCCCCTAACAGAGAGAAAACACTTTATTATGTACATAAGAAAATCTTTGTAGCTGCTGTATGGGTTTTCTGCCCAGGAGCATCTCTGCCCTACAACACAACCCAACTCAAAGGTCTCAAACGTGCCTCAGACTACACACTTGTAGCACCGTGCTGGGGAGAGGCTCCCGGATTTGTTTAAATACATTTTCTGCCCTTTTTCTCCATGTGGAAGCGCTCGGGAAAGGTGCCAGCCAGAAACCCGAAAAGCCTCTCTGTTTTCTGATACAGAACAAACTTGTTTCATAGGCACAGCCAGGAGACACCCCAGAATTTGAGCCCTTGAGCCCGGACCTGGGGTGCGGCGGAGAGACCCGGGGAGTCCCCGCGGGCGGAGGCTTCAGCACCATGGACAGGGACAGGGA
>JAAWXA010000030.1:10280915-10381480 GCA_038090715.1 Florisuga fusca | reverse complement strand
GGGAAAGGGACGGGGAAAGGGACGGGGAAAGGGACGGGGAAAGGGACGGGGACCGAGAGCTGCTGCCTGCACCCACCCCTGCTGCACCCCAACTCTGCCCACACTCCTGCCTTCACCCCCCTTCTATTTGCCTGCACCCCCCATTCCTGCACTCCTTGCCTGCACCCCCCTTCAGCCTTTTAAACACCTTTTCTCCAGGCTGTGCTCTGAGGAGCCAGGTGATGCTTGCTGGGGGGATGCAGGCAGGGCTTTAACTCTGCCCCGTGCAGGGCTCAGCACAGAAATCCTTCAGCCACCTCTAGAGCCAGGGGAGCAGCAGCACACCCAACAACCCCACAGCACTGGCCAGGCTCTGCCAGGGATTTGGATGCACAAGAAGATGAGACAGAGGCAGCAGTGGCTGGGGAAAAAAAAAAAAAAAAAAAGGAATTTTGCAGAGGTGGGGTTCTACTAACAGATTAGCAGACTGCTCAATTAAACCAGACTAAAGCATCTCTCCAGCAAAGCCCAGTCTTGACCATTAAAACATGGCTGTATGGTGAGAAGCAGCAGAGCATCCATACATCATTTCTTGATGCTGCAAATCTGAGCTGTCTCACCACAGAGAAACCAACAAATTCCTCACTGCCAGCAGGGAAGTTCTTATGTATTATGACCCATTCATTTTTACAGTTGTCTCACAAACCATGAAGAGGAGGGCCCACTTGTCCCAAACAAAGCACAATAAAAAACACCCTTGAAAGAATTTTACAGGCTGCTTCACCCTAAGACAGATAAAGGACCAAAAATGATGGAATTGGGTTAGAAATGAGCAAGTACTACTCCAGTAAAACAAGGCCCATTAAAAGGTGAAGTGTTGATGGAGGTGAAAAGCATGGGAGTGGTGTGGTGTTTGGGTAGCTGCCATCCTAAGGATGCTGCTGGACAGGCACTGTAACTTATCTGAAGTGCCCATTCCTCCCCACTGAAACCAAAATCCCAAAGGCACAGCAGGGCTGTGTCCCTCTCTGCCTTGACACATTTCATACAATGGATGGCAGTAACTGGTTTGAGTCGACTGAGCAGGGAAAAGGTAACCTAACTGCAGAAGGTTATAATCCAATTCCTTCGCAGAAGAAATAAATCTCCATGACTGCCCCACACCTCTCCCGCAGTTTCCAATCGGCCTCTGTGCCAAAGGAACTGCTTTTATGATGGATCTGGGGCATTTATTATGACAACAGAAGGCAGAAACACTGCCCAGCACAAAACAGCTTGAGAGCTCTGATTCCAAGCTAAATACAATAAGAGGAGAGAAGCCTCCTACACCAGGGACATGGAGACTGCTTTAGTGGGTTATGGTTGGGCTCATTATGTTTTCACTACAGAGAAACTCACACCCCTCCCTAGCCCAAACTTGGTGAGGAACACTCTTGTTATTTCAGTTTCTCTGAAGCCTCCCTGCTTCCCCCAGAAGACTCATGCCTCTTGCACATGGAGGAGAGACCAGAACACAAAGGCACTCACCACCCAGAGCATCCTTTTGCAGCAGCAGCCTCAGCTCTCATGGGAAAATATCTCAAATGCAAGTACTGCTGGAGTCCTGCTTGCCAGAGCCCCTAAATGCCTGGAAGAATGTGATTTAGAAAGGCTCCTGAAGTCACAGAGCTGCTGCCTAGTTTGGCACAGTTCAACTTCTGCCAGCCAGAGATCTCCCGTGCTCCTCCCTGGCACTGCTGGCTGCCCCAGGACAAACCCTCTCCCCCTCCTGCTGCTGGGGTGCTGCCATACAGAAAAATTCCAACTTCTCCAGGATCAGTGATCCTCTCAGCAGGGCAGCTACATGGGAAGGGCAACAGTCTCCTTCCTTAAAACTAATTCTGCTAGATGGGGCCAGGACAAGGTCTGCCTTTTCCAGCGGTTCCAGAAGCTTTCCCTGCTCTCTTTATTTCCTGTACAAGACATGTTCAGCTTGAGGAGTCCTTTTCACAAGAGCCCTGCAGTCCAAGGGCTAAGACACTGCTGTGTCCTCTGAAAGGATTATGCTGGTTTAAACTTCTCAGGACAACTACGAAACTCCAGCTAGAAATCCCCTGAACAAACGGTCCTGAAAACAGGAATTGTGTGTCCCAGGGCACACAACTGTGTCCCCCAAGACACCACAGTCTGCTGTGCAGAGCTCTTTTCTCACCACTCAGCCACACTGCACAAATCCCTCGTGGGTGAAGCCTCCCCAGTCGCAGGAGCTGGGACTTTGTGGATCCTGTCCCAGGGAAGGTGGGTGGCAGCTCCACACCAGGTTCTGCTGCATGGGCACCCTCAGGCTCCATGGGAACACCAGTCACAAACTCTGGTGCCTCTAGTTTAGGGTCCCCTAAGGCAAAACTCCAACTGAAAAGATGTTTTCAGGATGGCAAGTTTAGATTTAGGAGCCTAAACTCCACCTACTTTTTTTTTTTTTTTTTAATTGGGTCCAGATCCTTGACACATCTGCAGACCCAACCCTAAGCAATAAAAATCCAACTACCCATAAGAGGAAGAAATTTTACACGGATCCTATAAAGCACACACTGCCTGTTCTGCTCGCTGCCACCTCAGTGGGTGCTTAGAGCCACAGTTGGGCAGGGGGGTTCCTAAAAAAGCTCAAGCTGGGGGTGCTGGAATCCTCTGCTGCACTGATCCCACATGCTGGCTGTCTCTCAGCTTCTTCCCTCTGGAGAATATGAGGCTGCATCAAAGCTCTGATCAGCCCAGGTTTCCTGGGAGAGCCTTGAGGTCACATCCAGCTCCAAGCACGGGATAAGGATGCAGCCAGACATCCTCCTTCCCTCCAACAGGAGGTGGAAGATGAAATGTAAGAGATAGGAAAGTGAAAAATTCTAATCTCTAATTTCAGCTTGATAATTTGCTTTGGCCTTTGGGGTATTAAAATGATAGCACTTTCAGACTGTATCAAAAAAAAGGCACAAACTCTTTGATTGACAACTTTAAAATTTTTTTTTTTCTTTTCAGAAGGAATTATATTCAGTTAATCTTTAAATGAAGTCAATTACTGCTTCTACCTTTAAGATCAAATGCTCTCTTAATCACAGAGGGGAGGAAAGGACACCATATCTGTGCAGTTTGTCTGGATTTGGTAACCAGTGACACAAACAGCAAGGAAGATCCCTCCTGCCTGATCCCCCAGGAGGGAGGATGTCACTAAAACCCTCAGGTCACCTTTTCTTCAGACACCAAACCCTGTCCTGCCAGGGTTCCTTCACTGAAGGATTCCTCAAGTTGGACAGACCAAGCAGTCCTGCTGCCATTGCCAAGGTTCCCTCCTGCTTTCAGGTGACAGAGCCCCTGTCTGCAGCTTTCTGGGCTGCTTGGGGAACTCACACCTCTCATCCCTACAGCCAAGCAGGAGGCTGGGGGCACACAAAGTGCTCTCCACATTTTTTGTCTGGATTCAGTCCATGACAGGGCTTTGTACCAGCCATTTGCACTGAGGATGCTTGGAGGATTTTCCTAGAGATATTTTTTTTTTCCTTCTAACAAAGGGCTGACTTAATGAAGTTAAGCCACTTTGCAACACTGTAAATTAACTTAATTTTTTATTTTTTTTTTTTTTAATGGGAAACAACCAAAGCATCTTGCTCTAATAAACTCCAAATGCCTTGTCTGGCCCTTGGTCTCACAGCCAGCCAAGAACACAGGGAGAATGAAGCCCAATTGGATTTTTTAAAATAGCTCTCTCAAAACATTTAGTTTTGACTACATGGAAGTATCACGATAGTATCAAAACTCAGCAGCTCAGGAATATGCTGAATGGGTCTTACTGAAAAAACAAAACAAAAGCCTCATTGAACAAAATTACAGTTTTTAATCCCAGTTCAGGCCAAAATAAAACCCTGCTTTCCCCCCCCCAGCAACTGCCTGGCCTATGCTAATGCCTGGAAGGACTCTGAGCATCACCAGGCACCAAACCACAGCTCCCCGAGCCCTGGAGGGCAACTCTGACCATCAGGCTTCACAGAAGCCACCGTGCTAATACACCTTCCCAAGGCAAGGCCTGCCTGGAGGTGAACTTTTTGGCAACCTGCTTTCAGCAGCTCTCAGACACAGGAAGACTTTTCTCCTGGGATCATCCCCTGAGCATCCTCTGGGAGTGGTTTCTTTGGTGCAAGGGGGAGAGAGACCAAACCTCCCATCCATGCACCAGGGCTCCCAGCAGGGCAGAGCCAAAAACCCCTGGGGTTTGGGGGGAATCACTCATTTCCCAAGCTCCTCCTAAAGCTGTCCTGGGGCCATCAGACCCCTCAGCCCCAGTGCTTGCAGCCCACGCCACGGGTGGGAGGATGGGGACCTGCAGCCCTCTCCATCTGCCATCAGGCTCCTGCCCCTCCCTGCAGGGCTTGGTTTCTCTCTGGTGGGGAGCAGGCAGGGCAGCACCCAGGATTAGGGGGACCCGGATTAGCTGTTCCCTTCCCTGCTGTTTCAGAGGGGTTTGGAGCAGGTGCCTCGTCCCCCACTCCCCCCTGGCCGCCAGCCAGTCTGAGGACAACTCGGAGCAGCTGTCCAGGCTGATGGGAGGGCCTGGACATTTGAGTGTCAAGCCACATGTCACCAGGAAGGGCAAATGCCACCCATGCCTTGGCTCTAATCTGGGATAATTCCTTTTTAGAAACATGATCTGGTTTGTACACCCCTGGCGTCGAGAGCCTGGGCAAAACCCCAGGTGGGGAAGGCAACTTTTTTCCTCGCCTTTCTTTGTGAAATTATGATGGGGTGGAGTGTGTTTTCTTTTCTTCTTCTTAGCTGCCAGGCTGGTAAGAAAACAGATGACAAAAGCCCGTGAAACATTCCAGACTGTTCTCTTTTTCTGAACCCTCGTTTGGGGGTGCTTGAAAGCATCCGAGCACCTGGTGTGGACACTTGTGCCTGCAAGTGCTGCTCCTGGGCAGAAACATGGACACGAGAGAAGAAACTCAGCCTTTCAGAGCACATTTCTCAGTTCACTCCCATGTGGATCATTTTTACCTTTACCAGCCCTGTGGATAATATTACAAATATTACCAATTTTGCAGCTTATGAGAGGGGATGAGAGAAAACAAGTCCTAAAGTCAATATTTAACCTCCCTTGGATCTGCTGGAGGGTGGTAGGAAACCATTGGGTGTATTAGACTTGAAATGGTGTTTGTACACACACGGCCCTTTTTGAAGAGAGAGTTGTCTAATGGGTGCTCCAGAGCCACAGGAGGGGGTTAACCCTCAAGCACTTCAAGACTTTCAATGGATTATGTATAAAATAGCTCATCCAGTCTAACCAGAAGTCAGGGATTTCCTAATCCATACCAAAGACCCTGGTGTGTTATGAAGAAGCCCAAATTGGATGACCAGAGTGGTCTCTTCAGCTTCACATTCTATTAGAGGATGTGAAAGGGAACAGCTATTACACACCTTTTACCCAACTTCTACAAATGCAAATGCAAAAAACTTAAAAAAAAACATAAAAAAAATCAGCTCATGCACCAGTACTCCACCATGGGCTGTGAGCCATATAAACATCATTCCCTGGAGGAGCCAAAGCAGCTTTGGTGGAAAAGCTCCACCTGAGGTTAAAAACAACTCTGGGGTGAAGATCTGAATCCTTCAAATCACAGCTGCTCTCCTGGGATGGGCTGGGAGGAGAGGTCAGGGTGGGAAGTTAGGAGAAGGGAAAACCCATTTGTGAAAGCCAGGACAATAGAGCATCCCTGAGAGAGCTGTCAGGACACAGAGCCCCAGGGCCCTATAACCCCAGGGCCCTATAACCCCAGGGCCCTATAACCCCAGGGCCCTATAACCAGGCACTGCCCTGCTCTGCCAGATCCCACTCAGCACCTTGGGCTCCTCACTCTGCAGATCCCTGCAGCAGCTGCTTGCTTATTGCTGAAAATAAAAACCATCAAAAGGCCAGTGCTGCTCTGCTCCTAAGGCAGTTTTGTAGCTGCTACCTCACATTATTTGACGGCAGGCAAAGGGAAGTCCAATCATGGATCTTTTGATCTGGGAAGATTGGCATGTGGAGCAGAGGAATGTTGTCCCTGGAAATGTCTCTGGTGAGATATTCCTGCCCTCTGCACAGCATCCTCCTCACACCAAGCAGCTTCCATCATTTGGGTTGGGGAGGGGGGGATTTGAGCTGCATGGTGCAGCAGCCTGCAAGCAGGTTTTTTTAAAAAAAAAAAAAAATTAAAAAAAAAAATCAGGAATCAGAATGCCATAAAGTTATCAACATCAACAAAGCAAAGAGCTAAATACCAGCAGCAATTTCCAGCCTCCTCCAACAGCCTTCATTATGTATTCACTGCACAGGAATTGCCACAAACTTTCTTTCAAATGGACCTGTTTAAAGGTAGGAAATGTGTAGTGGATTAGGTGATTCTGTAAGCAGGCTCCCAACGGGACTTCCTTAAGTGGAAACAGCTCTTTGGAGGAACATCCTGAAATTTGTTTTGCCTTATCTCCTGAGCTGTCTGGAGATTCCAATCCTCACTCAGATGTGGCCTCCTAACTGTGCCTGCAGCTTAAAATAGGGTAGGAAATGGGTTTCTAAAAGGCTGCTAAATCACAGAAATGCTGGCAAGTAAGAATAAAAATGAATTTTTCTTTTCCCCTCCAAAGGGGTAAAAGCGTTTTCGACCTGCTCAAGCCCAACAGAAATTTTCTCACAAGTTTAAAGAACTTGTCTGAGCAGATTACAACACCCAGATTGTCTCCTGGGGGAGCCTTGGCCACTTATTGTCTTTTCTAAGAGCTCTGCCTTTTACAGTACATGCTCACCCCCTCTGAAACTCCAATAGAATAATTAAGACCATCCAAAAAACGTTCTGTTTCCCAGAAAAATGGGCTTCTGGACAGCAACAAACACTCAGTAAGAAAATACAGTTTTACTTGGGGGGTTGTGTTTGTTTAAAGTACTTTCTTTCAAAAATGGAATGCTCCCACCTAAAAATAATGGTCATTTTTCATCCCAAAGCCCCAGAATAAGTAAACCCAGGTTCAGCCCAGGCCATGTCCCCATCCCTGACATCAGGGTGGCCCTATTGCTCTTTGCTCTGCCTGGTCCCTGTAAGCACTGACCCTCCAGGCTCTCTGCCCTGAGCCTGGCCAGGGTGCTCACCCTGAGGGTCTGGCACCCTTGGGGTCCTCCCCAGGGGTACAAGGAGAGCCTTGCACAGCACCATCCACATGAAAACCCTTCACCTGCTCCAGCAGAGCATTTCTTGGCATCAAATTGGTAGAAGTAGAGAATGATGAGGGGGATTTTGACTCTGTGCAACATCTCGGTAAGGAATGGCAGACTCTCCTCAAAGGGCTGAATGAAGCTCAGGATTTATCCTTGCATTGCCCTCGTAGAGATGTCACAGGCACCTCCTGGAGACCCCCTGAGAAGCTGGAAGAGAGATCCTGCAGGGATCCTGCATCTTCACCACCTCCAGCCAAGGAACAGCCCCAAATCCCTCCCTCTGATCCCCTTCTACCAATTCTTCATCACCTGGAGCCCCAGCCCCCAGCCATGCCCAGAGCATCTCCTGCTTCACAGGTCAGTTCCCTCAGGACCCTCAGAGAATGTCCCTGGCACTCAGGGTCCCTCTGTCCATGTCACATCCAAAAAGGCATCAAAAGCTGCAGCTCTAGTGACAAGACACGTGGTGGAACAGGACAGACCTGCAGCACCTGCAGAGCTGGGACTGGCACTGACCCAGTTACCCCCTGGGTTCTGCACTGGGTTCAGTCTGGTCCCCCAGAATAAACATCCCAACCAAGCTTGGGGCTCAGAGCTGCCGGGGGAAAAAAAAAAAAAATTAGTCTTTGATTTGGGCCATTACACCTCCAATCAGGGGCTTGAGAACATCTGGAGCACACCTGGAGACAAACTGGGGCTTGGCTTCCAAATCCTCCCCCTCCTCTGTGCCCAAAGCCTCAGCTCTTCACAAGCAATAAACCAGAGCCCCTCACCCTGAGCAGTTGCCAAGGTGCCATGTGGAGTCACTGGGGAAAGATGACTTACAGGGGGTGACATTCAGAATGCTGACTTTTTAAATGGGTAATTCAATGCTTCAGCAAAGCTGCCTGAAAGTTTCTTTTTTATTTTTTTTATTTTTTTTTTTTAAGATTTGATTAGAAAATGCCAATTAATCTGTTTCATCAAAAAAAAACCCGAAAACACAGCTTTTCCTGGGAAAGCATCTGTTTTGATGTGGGTTTTTTATGTTGTTGTTGTCTCTTTTAATTTAAAAGAAAGAGAAGTTGTAAGGAAAAAAGGGGAAAAAATAAAAAAAAAAAAGAAAAAAGAATCCAGTTTTCTGGTTTTAAATGACTTTGAAATTTAAGCTAAATGGAGTTAAAGAAATCTTTTAAAAATAAGAAACACTCAAAACCAAAATAACACATGACCTTGCTGGGGGATTTGCATCCTCAGAAGGAGAAGTGCACTCTCTGGCTGAGGGCAAAAAGCAAAACCAGGAGCTGTATGGTTGGGTTTTGTTTTTAAGAAAAAAGCCTCTGCTCTTGGTAAAAGGGCAACAATGCAAGGACTCTGTTTGATGGCTCCCCAAAGCCATCCTTGAGGGGGAATATCTCTGGCTGACCCACCTGGAATTCCCACCTTGTCCGTGCTGGGCACCCAATGGGCCCCTTGGGTGTCCCTGGGGGATGTCACCTTCCCATCTTGTCACCTGCTGCCTGTGGACACCTCAGCTCCCAGAGTTCCCAGCAGCATCCCAGAGTTGTTCAGCTCGACTTCAGACATCCCAACTACCCAAAGAGCAAAATGAACCCAGAGCAGCCCCACCTCCTGCCCCTGCCTCCCCTTCCCCCTGCACGCCCTCCAAATGCTGCTCTGCAGAGATAAGCCCCTGGCATTTTCCCTCCCTGCCTCCAATCTGCCATCATCACAAGAAAGTGCAAAGCATCCAGCAGCAGCCCAGCCCCCTGATTTATGTTCAAAGTTCGGATTATCTATTCTGCTCCAAATCCCTTCAAACAGGAAGCCGGATAAAAGGGAAGCATGCTCTGCAGATAAAATTGGAATATGGGTTCATGGAACAGCATGGCAGAGAGGTTTTTATCTCAGGATGGCTCCAACCACCTCGTTTGGTGAGGAATCATTGGTTGGCTGCAGCTGGGGACTCGTGCTGTGACCTTCCTGACATCTTGGCCTCTTCCAGGGGTGAGAGTTTGGGGAGCTCCTTTACCCCAGCAAGAACCCAAAGCATGAAACCAAACCTAAAGGCCATGGGGCCAGGTGGTGGAGATCCCTCTGGACCCCCCCAATAGCCACTTCTGTCCCTTGCAGTGACCAAGAGAGCTCCTCAGGACCCCACCTCTGCCCTGATGCCCACCATCTGCTCTGCTCATCGAGAGGAGGCAAAAAAATGGACAGATTCTGCTGAGGGAACACACAAATATCAACCCGAGCTGGTCAGTTCCTCAAAAAGAAAGAAAAGAAAGAAAAAGGAAAGAAAAGAAGGAAAAAGGAAAGCAAAGACCTTTCCTTACCTTTCCTCATTTACTCAGAGGCTTCATCTAAAGATTCACAAAGGGCAGGAGATTAATTGTACCAGCTGCCATCTCTGTGTGTGTAACCACAGACTTAGGACCTTTCAGCTCCTTCTCTCCAGTGCCTGACACAGCTTTGGGAGATTTATACTCTGCCAGCCCTGGCTATCTCAGGCTTTGTTCTCCCCAACCCTCTCTTACTTGCCTACCCCCCATCTCAGCTCCAATCCCTCCCTTTGATACCTCTCTGTCCATTTTATCAGAGGATTGTCCCTTTTCTACCCTGAAATTTCCACAAGCTGGGTGCAGCTCCCTCTGCTCCTGGCCTCTCCATCAGGACAGTCTGGGCAGGTCCCTCTGGTCCTACAGCCACACAGACAGAACCCAACCCCCAGCCCCAGAACTGGGGAGCATCCCCCAGGCCAGAGACACTGCACATCCCCGAGCAGAGCTGAGCCTGGGATCAGAGAAAGGAATTGTCCAGCCTGATCACAGCTTTATTCCATTGCTAATCCGAGCTGAAGGGATTCCTCTGGACTCTCTGGATTCCTCTGAAGTGACCCTGAGGAGCTGAACCAGGAGCTCTGGTGCTGAGGAGCTTCTCAGCCAGGGTTTGGTGCCAGCCCTGGAGATACCACCTACAGCTGCACTCGAGACACAGTGGGTCTGTCCCCATCACTGCAGCCCTGCCATGGGGACACCCTCAAGGCCACCAGCCCAGGGTGCTCCCAGCCCCATCCAACCTGGGCTGGGACACTGCCAGGGATGGGGCAGCCACAGCTTCTGGGGGCAACCTGGGCACCCAGGGGCTCAGCACCCTCACAGTCTCCCCTCTTTCAGTTTGAAACCATTCCCCCTCATCCCATCCCTCCCTGCCCTTGTCCCAGGTCCCTCCTCAGTTTTCCTGGAAGCTCCTTCAGGCACTGGAAGGTGCTCTGAGGTTTCCCTGGAGCCTTTTTTTCTCCAGCCCTCAGCCTGTCTCCCCCCGGGAGCACATCCCGCCGAGCAGCCCAGGGGCTGGAGGAGCTGATGCCAGCAGAGCTTCAGCACCAAGGTCCCTGCACACCTGCCTGGCCAGGGGCCATGGCTGCACTTCCATGGGGTTTGGTCTGGAAGGTGACAGGTCTGTCACCGGGCCACAGAGCAGCCAAACAGCAAAGCTGGCTGATGCAGACATCAGGTGTGAAAAGTTGCTGGTGTCTGCCAGGGAGGGTTTTCTGTATGAAGCCTATCCAAGAGAAATGAAGATTGTGTTAAGAGCCTGACTTAAACCCTGAGAGACAAGGGAAAAAAAATGCAGGTGACAAAAAAATCATTACTCACATTTCTCACCCTAATTCATGCTGCTGGCAATATGTGAGTCATGGGAGTGAAGACCAGAGCTGCGAGCTGGGATTCCTGTAGTGAATCTGAATTTCCAGTTTAGGCTGGTTTTACATCTCTAATCCATCTCCATCTCCCCGGATCCTCACTATCTCAGCAGCCCCTAGCAGCTCCCCACTCTCCCAGCCCTCATTTCAGTTCTTTAGCCTTCATTACCACCTGCTTGGGCTTCCCCTGGAGCAACACATCCACACTGAGAGCAGAAATGAGACTGCAGTGAAATCCCTGCTGTGAACAAGAGCAGCCACAGTGTTTCCAGGAGAATTCCAGCCGGGCTCTGGTGCAAACCTCTCCCTATGACACCCCCTCAGTGCCTTGGTAACAGTCGTCGGGGTTTTTTTTTATTAAGACATCACAGAAAACAGAGCCAAAAAAGGGAGGGCTGTCCCAAAACAGGATCAAATCAGCCCAAAAGCACTCCCAAAAGGTTGATCTGATCTCCTGCAAAGCTCCAACTGTGCAGATGCTTCTGCTCCTCCCAGCCTATCTATCCCACTGACAGAATCCCAAGGGACAGCAATTTATCCACTGGGGTTTAAACCCCATCATCTCCCCTGCTTGTGCATCTTATCCTCTGCAAAACCACCCCAGGGATCAACAGGGGCACCTGGGCTGGAAGTTGTCCCAGTATCCCAGCCCTGCCCTGCACCACCCGTCCCAGTATCTCCATTTTTCCCAAATTTGGGAATCTTTGTCCCAGGGGTTTCCATGTCTGCCTGCTTGCTGCATGGAGCCCAGAGCCACACAGGGACCAGGGCCAAGGATTTGCAGCTTTTCAGTTGCTAGAGGCTCCAAGTCATCTTTGTACCACTGTGGCACCACAAAAAGGCCTTTAAAAATGATGATGATGTTGGACTTAGATGTGAGGCAGCTCTGCCCATGATCCCTTCCAACCTAAGCCGTTCCCTGGTACTTCCCTGGAGCTATATGAGAGATGCAAATCCACCTAAGGCTGAAGCCCAGAGCATCCAGAAGGATGGATGGATCCCAGGCTCTGAAGTAGGATGTCACCTTGTCAGCTCGAAGAACCACCCCTGGAAATCCAGAGTGGACAAAAAAAAAACCTCTCCAATTCCTGACCACTGCCTCCCAACCTCTCCCAGCCTGGTTCCCCACTTGTTCCCACTCAGCCCAGATCCCAGGACAAGCTGGGACCCCCAGACATGCTGCAGTGCTCAGCTCTGTGGCTGAGATTTACAGGATGTGGTTTGAAGATTTAGGGAGTAAACTACTTCTAGGGATTGAAAATACTCAGGGTTTCCATGGGGTCGATTAAGGCACAGACACAAATTATATCAGTCCCCGGCTGCAATTCCATTTTGAGGGTTTACAAACAAATCTGAATTTTCCAGGGACTACCATTGTGTTTAGTCACAGGGCTCCTGAGCCCCCATAGCATCCCTTGTAAAACCAGTGAGTGTTAACAGCTCAGTAGCTGCTGAAAAGGTATTTTGCCATTTTCACTATTTTGCTCACAGCCCCGAAATACACATCGGGTGGGCCAGTGCCAAGGAAGTGAAAAACTAAAATGGTTTTTATTCCTCATTTAATTCTCCTGTGGCTCCTCTGGCAGCAGGACCACAGCTCTACCCCCTGCAGGGGTTCCAGGCCCTGCAGGTTCCAGGCTCAGCAGCCCCAGAGCCACAGAGTCCCCTGGGCAGCCCTGTCCGTGGCTATGGACACTGTGTCCATGCCCTGCCAGCCACTGCAGGGCTTCAGCTCCTGAGCCTTGGTCCTGGCAGCTTGCCCTGTGTCAGGGACAATGCCCACAGAAGAGCAAAGCCTCCAGGCTCTGGTTCTTTTGCACAAAATCAGGATTTTGAGCTACATCAAGAGGCCGAATGAATTGGTTTTGCAAACCCGTTCATCCTGGGATGTGAAGTGTTCTAACAGGGCAAAACATTGCTGCTAGCAGAAGCACAGACATCAAAGTTTTGCTCTGCAATGGGCCAAAGTGCTGACTTGAACATATTTCCAAAAACATGGTTTGCATCTGGAGAAACCCAGTATTCCAGAAATACGTGGGAGAGCATTCCTCTGCAAAGGAAGGTCTGCAAATGCCATAGCAAAATAGGTAAGAGTTCTTTGGAGACACAAGGCTGGAAAATCTCCCTGATCTGAACTCTACAAAAGCCATTTTCAGTAATGGAAAGAAAGGAAACAAAACCCATTTCCCTTCTGGAACATCAAACAGAATTTTACTGTTGCACTACTCCCCATATTCCATCCTCATCAATCCAGTAACTTTTCCTCCAGTGCTTTTCTGCACCTCAGCTCTTTATTTGATTTTTATTTTCCCCAGTAAAAAGATCCTTATAAATCCCTGCCCCCTTATGCTTGCCCTCACAGGGGCAGAACCTCTCCTTGGCAGGGAGGAGCCCAGGAGGCTTTACAGGTTCTTTGGGTCAGAGTTCTGCAACATTTGGACCACATTAGAGCTCACCCACATCTTCCCCTTTATTGTACAGTCCCTGGTATATGCAGAAGCAGTTAACCATACATCTGAAATCAGAGATAAGCATTTCACAGTCATTGCCCCTCTCAGGTGCTGTATGGGTTTTATCCCTCTGGCTGTTATCTGCTGCATTTGATCTTGGTTTAATGCCTGTTTCCCCCATTAACTTAACTTCCCTGGGCTACTGGGCCTGACACAATGGGGAAGAGCTTTGATAAAAGCACACATCAGTCAAATTCCCTTTAAGCTTTCACTTGAAAGGGACACAGCTAAGGTGTTTGCCATCATGTTTAAAGCGTGTTCCCCTCCCCATCAATCTGTTTGCAACAAACCTCTGAAAGCCAGCAACCCCATCACTTCCCTTAGCAGAAACTTTTCCACCAACTTCCACACTGCTCTGTGGAGAGAAAGCAGCAGCCAGACCGTGGTTAGAGGAGGAAACAGCCAGGCAAGCATTCTGCTTTCTGCTTCCAGCCCTGCCACACAGCCTGCTGGACCCCTGGGACTCGATTTCCCTGTCCATAACTGGTGGCCACCACCTCTCCCTGCAGAGCCACCAGGAGGCTGGGTTCCTTAACAGGATATTCTGAGATCCTTGAAAAGCAGTAACAAAACCAACCAAACAACCAAAATGCCCTGCAAACATGTTGGTATTTATTTAATTGGAATAAGGGACGGGGAAATCACTGGGGGATGCTCCCTGTTATCAAGAAATCCCACATGCTGGAACAGAAGCCACCAGATGAGGGTCCCCACACTGCAGGTTTCTACCTGAGCTTGGGTGCTCTCAGGGTTCCCCCTGCCCAGCTGGGCATCCCCATCCTCAGCAGCATCTGCTCATGATGGAGCATCCCAGCAGCACCAGTGCCCTCCTTCCACTCCAGTTCCAAACCTATGGAGCTTGTCCTGCACCCAAAGGGGTTAGGATGGGTGCAGAGCAAAACTTCTCCCCGAAACTTCAGTCTGAAAAAAGATCACCCTGCACAGCAACATGGTGGAGAGAAGAACCTGCTCATTGATTTTTTTATTTTTTTTTTAAATCAAGCAGAGGCATTTTCATTACAGAAATGTCATTTCCCATTTTCCCATGTCATAACCTTTTGGGAAGGTGAGAAGAGTGATTTACTGACCCATTGAAAGTGACAGCAATGCTCAGGGCAGCTCTGTGCCCCAGCCACATCCAACCCCCAAGCTCCCCCAGTGCCATGGAAGGCCAAAATCTCCAAAGGTCCCAAGCAGAGCACTTAGAGGACCACATGAAAGAGATGATAGTGTGAAGGCACAAGGGATGCTGCCTGGGAAGTGGATTTAAAAAAAAAAATAAAAAAAAATCCAGATGTAATGATTTGTGGAGCCTTAGTAAGCAGCCAGAGCTTTCTGAAGATGCTGACTCCAGGATGTGATGGAGAGAGCAGGGGTACAGCTGGCACCATGCCAGCCCCTAATTGCTGTTTATAAAATTCTGCACCTGCAGGACGAGGTGATTGATTAACATGCTTCATAAATCTCAGGCTGCTGAACAGCGAAGACACGGTTACAATTTTCTTCATAAAGTTCCAGCCATGAAAAATCAAATGGGTTTCCAAGGGAACCCAGGGGTCTCCACAAACAGAGATGATTTGCTTGAATTCTTTATTTAATGAAAACGTTCAAAATGAAACAAAATGATAAATGCTCATTTTGAAAGGCATCATTTTGGTTTTCTTCTCCAGATCTGGAAGGGCTCTGGCTTCCCATGCCATTTTTTTTCCCTGTCTTTTTCTTTTTCTGTTAACATTTCTTCTCTTGCAAAGTTCAGAAACACCCCCCAAGCCCCCTAGAACTTTTTCCCTTCTCTCGTTTTTGCAAGCAGAAGATAAAATTAAAAACAAGCCAGGAACAAAAAGAAGTCTAAAGAAAACTTCAAACACAAGTAAAACCTATCTTCCATGGGATGTATAATTAAACTCATCATCTTTAAGTATCTAACTTAAAATAAATGACTTTTCCCAAAGGATCTACTTTCTATGCTCACTGCAACACCAGATCTCAAAGGGAACTGAAAGGATGTGAATGACTTTATCCACCTTAAAAAGGGAGAGAATCAAGGCCCAGGGCTGTGAAATTATTGGTAAGTGGGATATTCACCTCCCTTCAGGTGAGAAGAGGGGCACTACAAAGATGAGGACTAACACCAGGTTTCCTTGGGACAGACTGATACAAACACCTTCATCTCAGCATCTGAATCCCATCTTTGCTGACAAGAACTCAGTGATAAGGCAGGAACAGCAAATAACAGATATTATCTCCAAGTCCACAAGGAGTTTGGAGCAAGAGGCATCACGACAAGAAAAAGCCCAAATAGAGAGGAACCTCAAGGCAGTCTCTATGCATCTGGAGACCTTTGTCCAGCAGGACTTTTGCCCATGCTCAAACATCTTTAGATGATTTTTTTTAACATGAAAAACCTGTTCTACCCCATAAAAGAAAAATACCAAAATCCTCCTTTCTAACCCCCCTTCCCTTGGAAGTGTCACCCCAAAGACAGATATTTTTAATGGCTCACATTTGTCTTTAAGGGTGCCAAAGAAGCTGGAGGATAAAAATAAATAATACAACCTATAATTCAGCATTAGCTTAATCCCTGCAGAACACTTTCTCCAGTGTAAAACAGCTGCTCCCACACATCCCATCCCATCCCATCCCACATCTGGAGAGCAGAGGCTGGGAAGCCAGCAGCCCCTTCCCAGCCCCCAGCACTTGCCACAAGCCACCTCCAGCAAGCCCTCTCCTGGCTCCACCACTCTGCCTGCCCCTTGCCCACCTCTGACCACAGAGATGCTGCCCTCCCCGTGCCAGTGCAGGGAGACCTCAGGAAACGCCATCTGCCACCTAAAATTCCAGAGCAGGGGGAAGAATAGAGCTTGGCAGAGAAGTTCCTCCTTTGATCAAATTGGTCCCATCTGTTTGTCCCTTATGGAAATAAGGAGTGAGAAATTCTGCATGCAGTCTATGATTTTCCTCTCTCTTTCCATTTTTATGGGTGCAATTGTGCAATCAATGCTATTTTTATGTTGCTCTACAAAGGCTTTGTGCCCACATCAGAGCTTTTCCACTTCATTCCTGGTGCCCACGTTCTCCCCTGGCTCGGGAAGGAAGGAAGCTTTCAGGATGGATGAGAATTTCAAGCAATAGGATCTGAAAGGGAGTTATTAGAAGCCAAGTCCCCCAGTAACCAGAAAGGCTGCACCAAAGAAGCAAAGCCCTGAACCAAAGAAATCACCCCTGCTGCTTCCAGATCCCAGGACAAAGAGAAGTCCCAGACTCTGAAGAGCCAAATTCTGGAGCCCAGCAGAACAATTGGGTGTCTGAGCCCAGCCCCTCAGCTCCCCCACGCTCACACCAGTGCCTGGGCATTGCACAAGCACATGGAGAGACAAAGGACATAGTGAATGCTTTAAAGAAAGAAAGAAAAAAATCTTTTTTCCCTCTGCTTTTGGGGAGACATCGATTTCTCCCCCTGCTTTGAAATACTCCTTGCTTTTTCTTCGGAACACAAATTGGCTGAGAATTTTCAGCTGAAATGGAAACGCAACTTCATCTCGGGAGTAATTTATCCTTTTTGGTTTGTTTGTTTGTTATTCTTTTTTTCCTTTTTTATTTATCAGTATTTGTGGCTAACTTCATTGGCTTTGCAAAGGGCTGATTTCAGGCAGGAGAAGTTTCTTTTTCCAGCATCTGAGGCTGCAACCTTTCCCTGACCTCTTGAGCTGAAGGTTAACAGGAGGTTAAGGCTGGAAAAGCAAATCAAAGCCCAAATGACACCAGTTACCTGTTCCGGTTTGTGTTGCTTTATGACTCGGGGGACCACATGCCTGACTGCCTGCCATCTCCCCCGGAGGGCTATGAAGTAATAATGTCTCTTTATTTCCTGCCTGGGAGCCCATTTCAACTCATGCCTTTAAAAACAACCAAATAAAATTTCTCTCTTTCAAGGTTTCATTGCGAACAGAGAAAATGAGAAGTGGGGATGATGATAACCTAATCACTGGACTCTTCTGATAAATGGAATTTCCTCTGAAGGAACTGGTTTGAATAGCTGCCAAACAACAAAGCTCCACCACATTTCTAATACCCAGCCAGCGTATCCTGAAAGCAAATATGATGAATTGCTCTGGATATGGTTCTTGTAGCAAATGAAAGCACCAGCTGGTCATGAAACGGGAGGGTCACGTTCTCAGCTTATTTGCACTCCTGCAAAATCTGGTGCAGCTCTAAGGAGATGCTGAGCTTTTGCTTGGGAGAAGCTGGGAGCTTGGAAAAAGCAGGAAGAAGCTAGGGAGTGAGGAAAACCTGGTGAGGTCAGAGTCTGCTCAGCACAGGGAGTATTTCTGGGTGGCTGCTACTCCTGACAGGTTCCAGGGGCTTGCCCAAGGTTCAGGAGGGAGGGAGTGGGAAGCAGGGTTTTATTCAGGACCCTCTGAATGCCAGCACAGCACCTTTGGCAGCCAAAGAGCAGATCAGCTTACATGCCTCATCCAGCCTGAAGTGCCCTGCTCTGGGCACCTTTGATGATCTGACACATAATCCCAAAAGAGAAATAATAAGAACCATCAGAAGGAGAATTCTCTGTGCAGCTCCAGCCTCTTGATCCATTTGCTTTCATCTCAAGCAGAGGAATTTTTCATCTCCCATTTTATGATCTCTTTTCATGACAATAGGTTGGGGCTGGCCAGCAGGGCTGCATGTTATCCTTCTAACGAGAACAATCAGAGCAGAGCAGTTATTAATCACCCAGTCATATTACCCATTAAAACAAATTCTTATTAACCACAAGACATATGTTTTTCTCCTGAACTCCAGAGATAATGCCTGAAAGCAGATGGAAGAACTGCACTCACAAATTAAATTTGATGGGGCTTTTAAAAATAAATTAAGTCTGGCAGGCCTCTCCTCCTTTAATTAAGCTGCAATGTAACTTTGAGAATGAACTTGTTGCTCACTACAGGTGTTGCTGAGGGGTCTATTTCCTCCACATTTCTTGGCTCCTGGTTGCTTCAAAGACCAGAGGCTGAGTCTTCAACTTCTAGGAGGCAACACAGGCAGGGAAACCTCTGGTGAACCACTGCAGCTGATCTGGGCTACTTGACTTCCAGCCAAATATCTCAGTGTTTTGCTGCAAGCTGTGCCTATGGCCTCAGCCCTGATGCATTACCCAGTTCCAAGCCTCACCAGATCTCTCCAGGGAGCAACTCAAGGTGACAATTGTGCTGTAGCACACTCCTGTCCCTGCCCAGGAGCATCTCCCTGTTAATCTACCTATGACCACTGCAATACAAGGCTAAGGAATAACAGCACACCAGTGGAATGAAATTGTTCCCAGCCAATATCAACACGTGCACAGGTTAGGATTAATTCTGGCAATACCTTGTAAGGATACCAGCACCCCAGGACTGAAGGGACCAGCCCTGCCTCATCCCCAGCATCACTGAGGACCATCAGAAGTGCCATAAGGCTGGGACAAAATAGCTAAACAGAAAGCCCTGTGGCCAAACCCAGTTGCCCACAGAAGGTCATGTCCATGGAAGTTGCCCCCCCCTCCCAAAGCTCTGCAAATCCAAGAGCTCTTCTTAAACCCCAGCAGGAAAGAGCTGGATTTCACCCGTCACTGCAGCTCCTGAGGCTGCAAACCAGAGGCAGCAATACCCCTCCCCAGAGCTGAGGTTTCTAAACATTAGGCCTGGGATTTCTGTGCTTAAACAAGCACCCAGCCACATCTCAAATCTTCCCAAGGGAACTGTGCATCTCTGCTGTAAAGGCACGGGACTCCCAGAGCAGTTTCACCCCAGCTCATTGCATACACCTGGAATATGATATTGTGTGCACTGGACTCCTTTAGGCACCTCAACCAGCCCTTGGGGGTCTCATTCCTCATTTAAACTCCTCCTGGTGAGTGGAAAGAGTCAACCACCCCTAGGGACAGACAAATTCCCCTTGGGTGTGATCCTTCTGCAGCCCTGACCACAGAAGCCCAAACCACAGGCTTACTGCTGGATACCTCTGGTTTTGGGAAGCTAAATCAAGATGGAATGAACTGCTCTGCCTGTGTGTTGTTCCCTAGATGAACAAAGCAAGCACAAATGGTTTCTATAAAGATTCAAATCAATGCTCTTAGATTGATTTTTTTTTTCTTTAATAGAACGTTTTCCCCATTTCTGCCAAGCACAGCTCAGGAGGAAATTATGTTTGCTCATAGAAAGGCAAGGTAAAATATCTTCTAAGAGTGTAAATTTAGGAGGTAGATTCACTTACATACTACAGGGGAAATTTAAAGTCAAGACAAGGAGAAGAAAATGCCTCAGGAACAGCGAGTGATCTATCAAAGGATTTCTACACTACTTTCATATCCTCTTTTCATCCACAGCTTTCACTAATCATCACTATTTCCATTACCTAAGAGACCATTTCTGCCTCCAGAAAGTAGAACATGAATTGCTTAACTATTTGGGAGAGCTATTTATGGAAGGTACTAAAGCACTGAGAAGTTTGCTCCTGGTTTAACAGGGACCTCAGCTGGAACCCAACGGTGGAGACCCCCAGAGGGCTCAGATCTTTCTGAAGGGAATGAAAACACAAACTTGGGGACCAAGGGTGAGCTGGTCTGGGGGAACTGCCAGGGCATAGTGAGCTCCCAAACTTCTGGAACCTTGTCAAGTAGGAGCTGCTCTAAGTTGTGTGCTGAGGACAAATCTGAACTGAAGGAGCCAGTGGCCCATTTTACCACCATGCAACCCCCAAAACTGCCCCAGCCCTAAGCTGTGAGCTGCCCAAAGCAGAAGGTGCTCTCAGCCCAGTGATGGTTTTGACCCAGTGCCTAGGGGGCCCAAATCTCCCATCAGGAGGAGGGGAGATGTTCAGCACTGCCAGGACAGAGATGCACATCCAGTTGTTAGCTTGGAAAAACCTTGAGGAGATGGCAGGTACTGATGGGCTGTGGATTAACTGCCTGGGGGACCTGTGTGCTCCATGTACCACAGCAATCTTTCCCTCCCACAGCCTTCTGTGGGAGTCAAGATAACCCTAAATTTATACTTGATGAGAGAAGATGACCTTGTCACACAGGCAAGCCTGAACAAGCAATGTAATGACACCCATCAGACACAGCCCAGATCCTCCAGAAACTCCTCAAGCACTGGATTTACCATCCACAACAGAAGTCTGCAGTGGAATCCAAAGCCAATGTAAACCTGGCCAGGCACAGCTCCTGCTGCCAAGCTATAACCAGGCTCTGCAAAGGTTTGACTCATAACAGGCATGGTGCAAATCAAGGTTTCACACTCACAGTAAGCAGCCCTTGGAGGCTTGGCTTGAATTTCCACAGCCAAAGCCTCTCTAGCAGCACAGCTCTGGTTGCTACCAGCAGCTCCAGGTTTATCTGCACTGAGAGAGCCTTGCAGCAGCACGTTCACATATCATACACTTCAGCTCCAGACCCAGCTCCACTTCAGAGACACATCCCAGAGCAGCAGACAACTCCCTTGGCATCAGCTGAAACATTTCCACCCAGGCACCAGGGAGCCACCACTGCAGGGCTCCCAAGGACACATCCTGGAACATCACCCTCTGCCTCGCTTCCCAGAAGGACTGAGACACACACATCCCCACTGCTGCTCACTCAAATACCACCCTCCAGACCAAGCTGCTGCTTTTCACCCATTAACCCCAGAAAAATGAAACCCTGCAGCCTCGCTGTGATTTTGTCCACTCTCTGCTCCAGAAATTTAACTCCTTCACCTGCCAGAGGTTTCCTGGACTACCTTAACCAGCTCTCTACCTACAGCCCAGCTTCTCATCTCTCCATGGGGACACCAGCATCCTCCTCAGAGCAGGCGAGGGGCACATTCTGGCAGGGCAAGGAGACAGAGCTCACCTGAGTTTTGCACCCCTGAAGAGCAAGGGGCTCACTGCAGGACCCCAATCCCATCCTTCACCACCGGGGTCCAGCAGGATGCAGGCTCAGCTGGAGCTTGTCCCATATGGATGGGACATGTCCTGACCCCACACTGCTTTCCTCCAGGGAAATTACAAACCCTCCCAGAGGCACAGCCCCACTTGCCTCAAACCCCCCCAGATACCAAGGAGAGCAATGAGGAGAGCAACAGAAATGTCAGCTGCCAGCACTCAGTGCCAAGACTCAGTGACACACACACTGTGCTCACTGCTCCCCAAACAGCCCAGGACAAGAGGAGGAAAAACCTCCCTTCAGGATGAGCCTGCTTGCTCTGTCAAACCCAGGGGAAGACGGGGGGCATCTCAGTCACTGGTCAAAGCAGGCAGAGGGTCAGGGCACAAAGGCCACACGAGGACATCAGTAAAGGGGGACTGAGCCCCAGGACCATGCTGGAAACCCCCAGGGAGCTGCCACCTTCATCATCAAACAGGGCAGAGCAGGGGCTGTGGCATCTGTCAGTCTCCAGCGAGAGCAGCAAGTCCCCAGCTGTGTCCAGAACATCACCACAAGGACATTTTTCTGGAGTTCCAGCTTCCCAGCTCTACCTGGAGCTGCCCCTGGGAGTGGAGCAGAACACAAAGAACCAGCACTGCAGCTCCCTGGGTGCTTCAGCTTTTGGGGCAGCCCCAAGAATTACACACCTCAAATCCCAGGCAATGCAAAAGAGATTTGGGGGGCTAAATCCAGGCAGGCACAGCCAGCCCGGGCTTCAGCAGCATTAAGTGGGAGCGAGGAGGAATGTGGGCAGTCCTGGCCATGCATGCCTGAGGAATTATTTTCAACATGTTCAGGGGATTTCAGGCCAGTGGTTATGAAATAGCTGAGGGCTGTGGTAAGCAGCGTGACAATTATAATCTGGAGGAAGAACAGGTTAAGTTCATGATTGTTTGCCCAGTAAAGGTGTGACCTGCAGGGAGGGCTGGGAGCAAGGAGGAGATGCCCTGAGGCCCTGGTGATGGACCCTGTGCCTCCTGGAGCTCAGCTGCACCCCTGCAGATACTCTCCAGCCACCTGCATCAGCAATGAGGGGGTTCACAGGCAAGACCCTCTCTTCTGTGCCCTTCTAGAGCTGATCCAGGTGGTGCTGGGCTCCTTCAGAGGGCACACACACCCCAGGGCTGAATCAGAGGCATTTCAGCAGCAGAATTAGAAGCCAACAACTTCTCCTGGACTTCCCCTACCCGCTTCAAATGGGCAGTAAGAGAACAACCCAGCTCTGGCATCCCTTCCCTTCCCCTCCCCATCATCCTGGGGGTTTGCTCTCACCTCCCTCCAGGTGAAGCCCAGTTCCCAGCAGATCTGGAACTGCCCAGTGCTCTGTGCAGAGTCCTCAGGACAATTCATCAGCCAGTCTGCCACAGCATTTCCCAGCCATAACACAACCAGCACCGGGACAGGACCTTCCTGGATCTCTTTCCTCAGCACAAAAGGGCCAAAGGGAGAGAGATCTAGACCAAAGGTAAGGCACAGCCTAAACATAGGGGCATCCCATGGCAATGAAACCCCAGAAAAAAGTTGGACCTAATATTCTCCAGCTTCCAGTGAAGACCAGTCTAATATCAGACTAGCAACATCCCAACAGAAAAGGCCCAAAAAAAAGCCCCTACAGCTGTTTGTTATCCCCATCACCCTCTCCCACACCAGAGCTCCCCAGCATCTTTCATTAGCCCAGTCTGGGCTGCAGGGAACAGCTCCAGAGCCTGGAATCACCCTGCAACCAGGCAGTGCAGGGTTTAATCCACACATTTTATATTATGTACAGTATTTGCCACAGCAGCATTCCCAGCAGCAAATGAAAGCTGACATCTCACATTTATTCCAACTCCAGCTAAAGAGTGAGTTAAGTCTTAAAACAAAACTTCCTGATGTTTAAGGACATTTTCATTGCCTACCCAGCCACTGGGGCATTAGGAACCCCAGCTCCCTGCAGCAAGCAGAAGCTAATAAATGCAATTACAATCATGGGAAAGGAGGGAATTAGAAATCTGGTGGGAAGAGGTTTTTCCTTCAGCTAGACCAGCACTAAACAGCAAGAACCAAACTTCTGCAACTTTATACCCTTTTTCCCCATGAGCAGCATTTAACCAGCCAGGTGTTCAGCTGCTGGGAAGGTAATACCTGGAGACACTGCCACCCTCTCAAACTCCCCCAACATTTCAGGAAGGCTTCAGAAGAAAATGCCCATCCAGAAGAGCCCTTTAGGACAGGCTGCTTCTCCAAGCTCATGGAGTTTCACCCCCTTGCCATGCAGACCCCACCACACACTCCTCCTGAGGTTCAGCCACCACAGGACTCCTCAGCAGCTTTCTTGCAGGGCTGACACTTCCCACCTCCCAAAAGCCCCCAGCTCTGACTGATCCCACCTCCAGCCCCTACCCCAGGTGGGGCCAAGCTCCCTCCCTCCAAGGGCTGTTTCATGCTAGGACATGAATATCTAGGACATGAATCTTGGTATGAATACCAGAAGCATCCAAACATCTTTTACTTGGTTTCCCTGGAAAGGTGGGAGTTCAGTGCTGCTTCAGGCAGTGTTCTTGCCACACAGGCTGTATTTTGCATTCCTGTTTGCTCTTCCTTTATTTGCTGCCATGTGTGGCTCTGCACGTCTTTCTACCTCTTGCAGTAAAGGCCAATTTAATTTTTAGGTATATATTGTGGCTTTTTAGCTCTAGAACCTTCCCCACAGTGTGTCCATCACGTTACCCCCTTCCTCTGAGTTAGGGATACTGGATTGTACCCCACATCCATAGGAGACTGCTCTGATCTGACCCATCTCTGGCAAAGGCTTCAGCTGAGGAGTGGAGACTCAAAGCCAGGAGAGAGAGAAACTAACCCTGGGGATTTCTCTGCACAGGTTCATTTCAGACATTTAATGATGTTCCCTGGAGGAGTCCACACACACAATGCAAAACACGGGAGTGAAATCAGCTGCTCAGCATCTCCCTTCAGCACAAAGAGGAGCAGCCAGGACCTTTGGACATTGCCATTTCCCCCCTCATTACAGAGATGGAGCTGTAAAGAGCAGGGCTGGGGCTCTTGGACCTAGTGGGCTGGCTCTGCAGAGCTTTTTTCCACCTCCCCACTCCCTGATTCCCTCTGGCAGAGCAGCATCACAGCCAAAATGAAGTAATCCTTTGATAAAGTGCAGCCATTCATTTGAAAAGTGTAGTCTCACCATTAAAATGCAAATGAAATGAGTGCTAATATATTAACTGGGGAGAGGAGCTGAAATGGCTCCTGACAAGTGTGCTTTCATGTGGAATAGAGTTAAGTGATAAGAGTGGGTGTGTGAAAGTAATATTCAGATGTATGTTTGTTTATTGAAGATATTAATGAAGGGCAATGCTGAAAGTGTCTTCTTATTTCCTCCCCTTGTCTTTCTTTTGTCCCACCCTGGTTTAAGTCTACTACTGAGAGGTCCCTCCCAAAGGGAGTTTGATCAGAAATCATCTTTGATGAATGATCTGAGTCTCTAGAAAAGTCGACAGGAAAGCTGAAATGTATTTAATGATCTCCTTTGAAGAGGAGCAGAAGGTCCCTCCCAATGGATATCCCGTGTGTTGCAGCTGGCATGAGAGCTGATTCAGAAAAAAAGGAATGGATAAGCCTGGAGCTCTTCCATTCATTTCCCAGAAATATCCCTTGGGAACGTGGCCAGTGTCAGGGTGGCTCTGGAGAGAAACCTATCCTGGGCTGTAGGATAGGTTGTACCACCAGGAGACTGGGTAACAGCCTGTGACAAGCCCAGAGTTCTAGAGTTCAGATCTAAAGAAGAAGCTGCAAGCTTGGTAGCCACGTGCAAACCCATCCACCTCCACCCAGCTCCTCCCTTCTGCACCCACTGCTGCTCCTCTGCTGGTCAACAACCTCAGGATCATCCCTAGCACCAATCCCAACCCCTTCCATCCTGATTGAAGTCCTCAGGAACAAAAGCCCCTCAGCCAGCCAGGACACATTCCCCGAATTACTCCTTTCCACATCGGGTGCCTTCCCATTTTGCAGCAATTCCTTGGTTTTCCCCATGCCACAGGAGCCATTCCCTCCAGCTCATAAAGCTGGAGCAGAGCTGCTTCAGCATCCCTTCTCTTCCCCCTGCCAAGCTCTGCTGCTCACTCAGAACCTCACTCTGAGTTCTTTGGGTTTGCACTTCCTTGGCAGGTGCCAGCAGAGAACCCCCTGGCTCTGCTCATTCCCCTGCTCCCACCTCCCCAGCACATTGCTCAGGGATGGTCACAGGCAGCAGAGCTCTGGGAGAAGAGTTACAGCCCCAGGGTGGGGAGACCCTGAGTCCAGAGGATGCTTCTGGCTCCATCTCTGTGTAAAGCTGAGAGTCTGGATCCAGGGGAGGCTTTGGTCAGCACTCAGACATAAACACCAGGTAATGCTTCTCTCATTGACATCTTACCAAACACTTGGACTTGTATATTTCACCCACACCACTGATTTTTATCAACCTGGACCTCCTGATGGTGGCAAAATCCAGAGCTGGAGTCATGCTGAACAGCCATTGCCTTGGGCTTTCACACAAAAGAAAACAAAGACGGTTCTGGAGCACTGGATGGGTTTCTGTGCCAGGTCCTACATGTGCTCCACAGGAGTTTCCAGCAGAGCTGAGCTGGGAAAGCAGGAGAGTCCAACCTGCTGGGTTACACAGCCTGCCTGCCAGGGACACCAGGCACTGGGCAGTGCTCTGGTGCCAGGGGCATGGACCCCCCCAAGGGGCTGCAGCAGGCAGACCCTGCACAGAAACAGCCTCAAAACCTAGATTTTTTTTTTTTTTTTTTTTTTTTTTTCTTTTTTTTCAGAAAATAAAACAAAGACCCAGGCTTTTCAGGGCCCCTTCTGACCTCCTGTTTTTCCTTTCCCCAGGAGCATTTTGCAATGGTGCAAGGAGCAGAGCTCATCCTGAGGAATTCTCCCCATCCTTCCTTCCTCTCCACACCAGCTGTGGGCAGAGCAGTGCAAATCTTGCTTTTGACGCTGTTTTGAAGGCAGGTGCTCACCAGCATCTGCAACAACTGCTTGACCCTTTGAAATGAAATCCTCCTGCTCCTGCCACCCCCTTCCCTCTCTGCTGCCCATGCACCCCCAGCTCTGTTATTGTAGGGTTGCTCACAAGTGCTCTGGCTTTGTCTCTGTTACACAACCATTTTTTTCCATCCAAACAGATAATTAAAGCACATTCTCTTGTTGTGAGATCATTGTCTAGACAAAGAATTACAGATTTTGCCTAGCTATACCTAGTCAAGACAAAGCTGGCCAGTCTCATCTAGGTAACACTATCTTATCTCTCTTCAAAATGTTTACCAGAGATCACCAGTTCATTATCTCCCTGTAAAAACACATCTCCTTTTGTAGAAGGCATAACATGTGATACACACTCTTGATCTGCCTGGATTTGGTTGTCATTATGAACTTGTCATCGACTTCACCAAGGTTCTGTTGTTACTTCACTGCTGTGAGCCAGGACAACACTGCCAAAAATTATTTGCCGCTCTCACTTTGCATAAAGAAATGCAAACATATTCCAGCAGCACTGGGAACTGTTCCTTTCATTTTTACAGACATTCCCAGGGAGGGTGTGTTGGTTTTGCAAGGACATTTTTGGAAAGGAGAGACCTAGTGGGAGTGCTCCCGAAAGGGTATTTGAGGGTGTTGGGACAATGGCACAGGGTGCCCAGGGAGGTGGCTGAGGCCTCACCCCTGGAGATGTTCAAGGTGAGGCTTGAGGATGCTCTGAGCACCCTGATCTGGGTGAGGGTGTCCCTGGTACTCAGTCTATAAAGAGGACTGTGAATTCCTTTACACTCCTCTGGCTGCACTGAAGCCCCCGATGCTGCCAGACTCATCCAGGGACTGAAGGAGCTTTGAACCCCACAGCCCTTGCTGCTGATCAGATCCTGATCCCAGGCACATCACTTGTCTGAGCTGACAAATGCAGACATCCCTTCTACAGACAGACAACTCCCCGAGGCATTTTTCTTTTGGTTAAATACTTTATCAACTTCAGACAGAAGAGCCAGTAATATATTTGTTACGATTACAGTGACAGCAAAACACCCCTCGTGCAGCTCAGCACATCCCCGTACACCAGCTGCTTGCCTCACTTTTATTTCTGCCTGCTTTGGTTTTTAAAGCCAGGCGAGGGCATGACACCTGCTCCATGCTAAAACCAACCCTCTCTCCCCTTTGGAGCTCATTTTCACAAAGTCTCCACAGCCAAAAAATTATCTCCCCAAAGCTTCAGTCAGCACGTGTGAGGTGCAGGAAGCAGAGGAAGCCTGGAAAAGCTGGAGAGAAAACATCAGATCCCATGGCATGGGGTGATTCTCACCCAGAAGGGGTCAGTTCTCACCTAAGACACCCACACTGCCCATGTGGGGCATTTCCACACGCTGGTGCAGGTGGAAGCCAAATAAACCCCATTTCTACCCTCAGAAAAACAATACAAGAAAGTTTCTGACCTGCCAGTGCCCATGTGGGAAGCAGAGAAAGGCAGAGAGAAAAGAGAAAAGGTGTATTTCCCCCTGGAAGATTTTGATTTTGCAAACTTTTTTTTTCCTTCTTTTAGATAATTATTCCAGTGGAAGAATCTCCAGCTAGCTCTGGTCCTTCCCACAGTCCCGGCACTTAGCAGCATGGCTTGTGGCAGCAGTCACTTGCTGGAGGGGATTTTTATTGCAGTTTGCTGTAGCACGAATTGCAGCAGAATAATTTCATGTACTCTGAGCCGGTGCTCATTGCAGAAAATGAGATCTTTCATTTGGGATCACAGTACGATGACATAAAACCAGAACAGCTCCCATTTTGCAAGAGCAGGAAGCTCCAGCAAGACAGCAGAGATTTCTCCTGGTCTTACCCTGCTTGAAAGAAACCCTGGCTCTGCATCTGGAAAGCAGCAGCTTTCCCCACCTGTTAGAAAACACTCCTTTTGGGCTTCTCTCCACGGAAACCCTAGAGATGCAATTCCCTATGTATGCAAATAACCCTGCTTAGCATTGACCTGCCAGTGAAATTTAAGCAGAGCCCCAAATTGGGTTTGGGGCAGAATTGTCTCTTCACGTGCTGTCTCTGGTCACATTTAGATGGTGAAGCCAAAACAGCCTGAAAACCTTGTGGGAATTCATTGCCCCCCACTCTTGCCACTCCTTCCCCTCCACTTCTTTGGAAACCTCCTGGCTGGAGGCATTCATGGAGCCCAACCACCCAGTTGTTCCAGCTGCTGGAACACACTCAGCAACCTTAGAAAGGAGAAAAAACAAACCTGGGAGTCCCACAGAGCTGGTTTTAAGGTTCCCATTCATCCCCAAGCATGAACACAAAACACACAAAGCTCAGCCCTTCTTCCTCCACTCCCCCATCTCTCCAAATCCAGCCCTTCTGGGGACAGATCCTGCGGGGTGCTGAGCAGAGCCAAGGACCAGGCTCCTCTCCACAGCTCCACACGGGGCTGGGGCCATTGGGAAGGAGGTGCTGAGCCCTCCCCAGGATCAGGCCCTGCCAAAAGCCAGGGGGAAGAGGGCCAGGAGCAGTAGCACTAGCAACGGGGAGACAAAAGTCAATTGTTCACCAGGCATTGGAGGGAGGGAGGGAGCCCTGAAGTCCCTCCAAGCCACTTGATTTATGACTTGCAATAAGATGTGTTGGAGCACCACAACCCAGAGTGCTGTGCGCCGTGACCTGCAGAAATAAGTCTATTAACCCTAATCAATCTCCCATTATCCACCCTCGTCCACAATTTACCCAGCAAAGGAGTCACCAAGGCCCCTCAGCTCGGTGGGAATTAATCCCATTGTCTGCCCTGAGCAGGGGCTGGGCAAGAGGAGCGGCTTCTGCGCGGCACAAAATTATCACTCCGGGTTTAAAAAAAAAAAAAAAAAAAAAAGTAAATTTGGAGGGGTTGGGGAGTGGAAACGAAAGCTCTCCTCTTTCATCTCTTAATGAGAAAATGGAGAACTGTTTTCTTTCTGAATTGCCAGGGTTAATTGAAGCTGGGAGCTCTGCTCAGGATGTGGATATCGGTTCCCAGGGCCCGTGGGGAGCAGCGGGCGCAGCAGTAGGTAAACTCTCTCTAACAAAAACTTCCTGTTGCAATTAGGAAAAGCGTGTATTCTGATGACAAGCTCGTTGGGAAGTTGATCAGGGGTGGGCTGCTGTTTGGTACCCCCCTCCCCATGTGAAAGGGGAGAGCTGCTCCAGCCACCCAAGGACAAAAGGATCCTGCACGGCGCTTGGGTGGACCCAGGGTAATGGATTCAGCAGAAAATGTCACTTGAATCCAACCCAGGAAAACCAGAAGTACAAAGCTGCTTTCTGAGTTTTTTTTCTTTCCATCCCTTCCCCTCCTCCCACTTTAAAAAAAAAAGAGAAAGTGGCAATGCCCAATCCAGCAGTCAGGAGCCCCTGCCATGTCCCTGTCAGACTCTCATGCAGCAGGGTAATCCTCAGCAATCAGACTGTGCTCCATGGTGAAACAGCCACTAAATTAGTCCAGTAGGAAGGAAATTTTCTTTTGCTCTTTTATGCTAATCCAAAAGGCTGAGACAAAGTGGGGACATTATCTTGCTAGAAATAAAAACAATCCTTGCACAATTTCCCCCTTTCGCTATGAGTCGGAGCAGAAGCAAACACACCACAGGGCTTCTGCAGATCTTCCCGGATTAATTACTATATTCACCAGCAGCTCAGCATTTTCTTGGAAAATTAATGTTTTCAACCCCCTCTCCCATGCACAGACAAGCCTCTTGCCAGCTTAAAGTGTCCCTGCACGGCTGGAGGATGAGATCCAGTCTGCCCTTGCCCAACCTCAGCTCTGAGACAGGAGCAAACTTCTGCCAAGCCAGGATGAAGTGATGCCCAACCCAAGGGTCCCCCACACCTTTGGGTGGGTCCCTTCACGGCTTTGGGCAAGCACGAGTTGTCATGTGGTGCAAGGAGGGGAAAAGCTCATAGGCACAAAACCACCCCCATGAAGAGACGTGTCCTGAGGGGTGAAGGTTGTCACATAGAGAGAGGGGCAGATGCAGCCCTGCTGGTAATGCTCACTCTCTCCTGGGATTTTTCAGCCTGAAGAAGATTCCAAGGGGATGCCCTAGAGCTGCCTTCCAATACCTGAAGGAAACCAACAGGAAAGCTGGAGAAGGACTTTTCATAAAAGTTTTCCTAGATAGGACAAGGGGAAAAGGTTTTAAATGGAAAGAGATTTAGGAACCTCAGCATGTGCCTCAATAGAGAGGAAAGCACTGACACCCGTGTTAGGGGAACTGAAGATACTGAGGGGTTATGGATTGGGCAAACTGCTCCATTTATTTAATGAATGAAGATCCTGATGTGTTATTTCCAGGGTGTCTTTGGAGACAGGCTTGTAACTCATAGGCTGCCACAGGAAATTCTCCATGCTGAGACCTTGAGGAGGAAGAATTCATATTTTCCCCTTGTCTGTTGGGGAGGGAAATTAATGCTAAGAAGGCAGTGATAATCCCCTGCTTTGGAGGACTGAATTATCACCCTGTCAGCACCCAGACACAAACCCTGAGCCATGAACAAACACCTTGGCACCTGAAGCTGGCTGGAGCAGCTCCCACGAGCTCCCATCCCTTCATGTCAGAGTTCTGTTGTTCCAGTAATTAATTCTGAAGGCTCCTGGATTTCACCTTGTCCTTCTGTTTGCTGGGCATGCCTTGATTTGGCACCCTGGTATTCCATGCTCATAAATCACACGTAAACCCTTCCTGAGAATAAAAAGGGATCTGTTCTCCTCTCAATGCACACACACAACTTCCCAGAGAGTTAATGGGAGTTTGGCACGTGCATGGGAGAGGTGGCTCAACCCCATGGACCAAAAAAAAGCCATTGACATAAAAAAAAAATAATTGCAAGAGAACCTTCTGTCAAAAAAGCAGGAGTCCTGTGACTGTGGATCAAATAAGTTCCTGTCATGTTATAAAACAGTTTTATTTAGCATTGTCTCCTTTGCTGGAAGGGGGACGTGTGCTCTACCTTCCCTTGCTCCATTTCCTCCTGTCCCTTTTCCCCCCCTGCATTTACTGACACAGGGAAAGCTAGGGATTTTTCTCTAATAGCTCCCAGATGTTGAAGAAAGGTCTTTTGTCCTGGAGCCATGCTGGGATTGAAGGGATGTGGAATGAGAGATGGAGCAGTGTGATGGTTGTGGGGCTGAGCAGTCCTTGCTGATGGGCTCCAGCATCAACTGTGGGCTCCTGGACCTTGAGTCTGGATGCCCAGCATGGAATAGGTTTATCTCAGGAGACAAGGACATTCCTCTTTCCTCCAGAAAAAGCTACATCCACTGTTCTCTCCTCTGAAACACATGGCTCCTGGGCAAGAACATTTTCAGAGCAGGCTCTATGCTGCCTCTGACCTGGGGTACAGGGGCAGATGGGGACAGAGTCCAAGTTGTACCTGAGCTGAGCTGGTAGTTTATCCCCCAAAGATTCAGAACAGAGTTAAAGCACCCACAGCCCTGCCCTCAGCACCCCAATGTATGGTTACAGAGCTACAAAGAAAAGCCATCAGTTCTCCTCTGCTGTCAAGAAGGGCCACAATCACCCACTCCATCACAGAACACCAGCTTGGAAGGAACCTCAAGGATCATCTGGTCCAAACTTCCTGGGTAGTAACACAGTTTAAAGGAGATGGCTCAGCACCCCCACGCTGAGTCTGGAAACTGGCCAATGCAGGGGGACCCAGCCCTTCTCCTAGGAGATTATCCCAACATCTGTTATTGATTTTCTTCTGTAGTCCAACAATAACCAACCCCCCAGTCCCAGGTGGCACAGGGATGTGCTGGATGAGGACAAGGCAACCCCACCCCAGCATGTTCCACAGCAGCACGTGGGACTCTGACCCCATCAGAAATAGGGTCACAGGCTTAGGACCAGGTTGGACTCAATGATCCTGAAGGACTTTTCCAGCCTGAGAATTTTGTGACTTTCCAGCAGCTGGTCCTGGGCAGGTGAGCAGGCAGGTTGTGGGCTCTGCTTTGGCCAACCCCACCTTCAGCTGCAACGAGAAATCTGACTTGAGCAGGAAGAAACCACAGCCCAGGACTGGGACTCAGCTGGTTTGCCAGAGGAGGAGCTGAGCTGGCTCTGGCACTGCAAAGCCACCAGCTCAGAGGGCAAAGTGGAGCTGATCAAACCCTTCCTGATGCCCTGGGCTGCACTTCTTTTCCCCCAGCCCCCAAAATCCTCATTCATCCAAAGTGCAGGTTTGGCTAAACTGAACCAGTTGCAACACACCAGGCAACGTTTCAGTAAAGAACTGGTTTGATATTTCCAAACTGTGGGGTGCTTCACTTCATCACAACTTAGTCTCAGATATCTCTGGCATCTCTACCACAGACAACTACGGGGAAAAAAAAAAAAAAAAAGTTTAAAAATTTTGACAAGTTGTGCTTTTTTTTGTGTGTGTGTGTTTCAGGACCCAAATTTTCTGTGCCCACTTGGAACCAGAGTCTTTTTCAAACTCCTGCAAGTTCTTACCCATCTGTTGAAAAAGCCACTTCCCACCCAGCCCCAACAGCAACCAGGGGGACAGCTTCAAAATCACCCTGGAACTGGTGGGATGGGAACCCCCTGCTCAAGGACAGGGGAACAATCACACTTGGTTCATCAATATTTGCAAACACCTTTGGTATCCCCAGATTCCTGTGGCTCTAAATGGGTCACGGGCAATTATTCCTACAAAAAGAACCAGCGGGGCAATCTTTTTCAGCCCTGAAGTCACTGAAAGGTGTCAGCAAGCTTGGCTTGGAGGGTGGTGGAAAAGGAGTGGGAAAGCTGATGATCCTGCTTGGATTCTCCCCTGTCTCATTTCCAGCATTTCCATTTAGTTGTTATTTATAATCAGGCTTCCTAGGGAACAAATCAGAACCAGGCTGCCTGCACCAACAGGACAGAACTCAGGGATTCCTCCGTGTTGCTGGTAACCATGATATCATTTGCTGTGTACAGACCCTTCTTCCATCCTGTCCCTCTAGAGAGGTCTTGCTTTAGAAGGATTATTGCACAAAACAGGCATTTCAGAGCAAAACAAACCCCATCTCCTTAGGACATTGCCCAGAACACAAGGAACAACCCCTGGTAATAATCCACCCCCTGTGGATAACCTGTACACCTGCTTTTTCTGGCTGTTAGTAAATGCTAAAAAAATTACATAAAAATACAGATTACACAAGATTACAGTACCCATTTCTGCAATTTTTAACCTCAATAATTACTTCATTGACTGAATGCAGTGCACAGAGGCAGGCAGAGCTCTTCAGGGAGGCATTTCATTTATCATCTTGGCCCCTGGGGTAAGTTTTCCAAGGATTTCAGCAGGGACAGTGTTTATTGTTATCTTTATATTTCACTGCAACAACACAAGCAGTCAGAGCTTTCAGAGCTGCATCTGCAATGCTGAAGGAAAACCCAGCTGGGCCTCAGGGAGGCAAGAAGCCAGTTGGATAACACCATGGCACTCCTCCACCATCACTGGGTTTACCCACTCTTTATTCCAGCAGACAGATGTCACTGCACCACAAACCCCAGGAATTCCTCTGTGTCCCAGAAGCAGCTCAAAAGCAAAGGAAAAAGCAGTGCCTGCTCCACAAGAAGGTCAAGCTCTATCCTCCAGCTGCACATCCCATTTATCATTGCTCCTTGCCCACCTTCTCTGCCTGAACACCTTTCATGCTGGAAAAAAAAAAAAACCAACTCCAAAACCCAGCAGGAGGTTGGTACCAGCTTGCTTCCAGCTCTCTGGACACCAGCAATGCCAAGTTCTTTTGGTCAGCAAAAAGAAAACCCCAAGGCCATGCTCAGGGAGACTCTTACAAATCCCCCAAAGCCTCTGCTTGCACCAGGGGCCTCCCAGGTCTCTTTGCAGCTGCTTAAATCACTTGGTAACCAGGCTGAGGAGCAGCAAGCATGGGAAGAGGTTCTTCCTTTCTCCTCTCCTGCCATCCCATTTCTCTCCCCTCCCCAGCTCTTCTGGGGCAGCTGAAGCTTTGTCCTTACACCCTGCAAACTGTCACATAATATTTCTGAAATTGTTGCTTACTGCTGCCACCATGGACTGAAACACAGAGGAAGGAGGGGAGCTTCAGAAGTCAAGAATACTTTAGAATATTACAGAGGTAAAAAAAACCAAAACCAATCCAATAGGTTTAAAACCAGATGTTCTGAAACTGGCTGAAGAGAGAGGAAGGGGCAACACCTCCAGTATCAAGTGGGGCAATTTAAATGAGTCGAGGAGGCAGCAGAGGCTGAGAACATCATCTCTGTGCTGGGCCCTTTAAGGAGAGTTGCAATTGGAATGGGTGAATGAAGAGCACAGCAGCTGAGGGCTGGAATCAGATTGATTTAGGAGTGGATACAATTTAAAGGCAAGGCGGAGGTGGAAGCAGAGGCTGGAATGAAATCAATTTACACCAAGATGTGATTTAAACTGATGAACTCGAGCTGGGAGAACTGGAGGTGGGGGGATGGCGAGGGGTCCTCAGCTGCAGGGGAGATGGGGGATGGAACCAGTGGCTCTGGGTCCTCTTTTTGCTGGAGGACAAGAGGCTGGTCCTGAAAACTTGCACCCAGCGAGGACCATCTGCCCTCAGGAACTGGAATAAGTGTGGGAGGATGGTGTTCAGCTAACCCCAGCTGCCTGGTGATGCCCAAACTGCTCCTTATCCGAAACTCTGGTTATCACCTAACAGGGACATGGGGTTCCACCCAGGCCAAGGTGTGTGACATGGGGGAACTTGGGCAAACAGCTCAGGGCCCTCAGCACCTGAGGGCAGATCACAGCTTTCCCTCCCATCTTCTCATAAATCAGGAGGGCTGAGGGGACTTTGCTCAATTCTTCTTGAATTAGGACTCAGCTGAACACCTTTGCACAGACCTCATTTTAAGGTTCCTTTAGCACCAGAGAAATGTCTGTCCTCTGCAAAGGGATTGGTAGGGATTGATCTTTGCCACTTATTTCTACTCATAGCAAAGTTTGTCCACACAGAAGGAAGCTCCAGAAGGAATAAATTCACCCAAAGCTTCGTAGCATTTGAGGCCAGCTGAAAAAACCCCCAGCAGTTCAACAAAGAGGATCAACCACATGATTTTCAGGCTGCTGAGAAATGCCTCCTGCAGGTACCTGGCTGCTTTCTGGCTAAACCTGCTTGAGCCCAGGCTGGGGCCTCATCACTGATGTGTGAGAAGGGCTCCAAATCCCTGGGATGGGTGTCAAATGAGAAAAAGAACCTCCCCTTACCCAGACCCCTCAGGTCTTTAAGGAGCAGTGAACGTTTCCTGGAGAAGGCAGAAAGACACCTGAGGAAGGGGAAGGAGCAGTTGGTGACCTTGGCTTCTCTCAGCCTACTGGGAGGACTTTCCAGCCCAGAGGCCATGGAAAGGACACCCAGAAAACTTCTCCTGCTTCTGCCCAACTTCCAGAAAAACAAACCAACATAAAAAGCCATTTCACCTCTCCGAGGGAGAGGGACACTAAAGGCAGGGGAGCAGCTTGCAGGGGGCTCAGCAGCAGCAATCCCCACAGCCCAGCTCCAGTAAATCCATCACCAAGCCACAAAGTCACCACACCAATAAGTCTAGTAGCCTAAACAGAAAAAACAACCAAAAAACCCCAAAACCCGAGGAGCTGAGCCCTAGCCACTTCCCCAAGGATTTGCTGCCTTGGAGCAGGGAGAGCTGAACAAAGCCAGCCCTGGGAGGGCAGCACTGCCAGCTTCCCAGCCCAGCCATTCCCTGGGGGATCACATTCCTGAGATCCTGGGCTTGCTCCCACAAGTGCTAAGAGCATCCCTGTGCCCTCAGCCCATTGCCCAGGCAGGGAGAGGCAGATGTACCCCCTGCAAACTCTACAAACAGCTTTGGCATCAAATTGTTTCCGTGCCACCCCCACCCTTTCCCAGCACCCCCTAAGGAAGGGAGAAAGGATTATTTCAAAATAAAATGCTTTGATTTTCCCAGTCCATCACCTTTCTGCTGCCACTCCTACTCCTCTTGCCTTCCAGAAGGTATTGAGCAAATTCCACACTGACAGACAAATCTCATTTCATAACCAGCCCTTTGCCAGGGAGGTTCACAGACCAAACACTCACTGAATCCTTCAAATTCACATTCAAAAAAGTAAAATAAAATAAAAGCAGAGGCATTACCTTACTCAGTAGGAACCAAGGCTCAGCTCTCTCCTCTCCAGCAGCTTCAAACCACAGCCCTCCCAGGACTCCCTTAAATAGGATCCAAGGTTTCCCTGGCCCACAGGTGACCATGAGTGGTGGTAGATGGGCTGATCCCCAGCAACACCCCCCACCTGGGTGTTTTCACTTCATATGGTGCTAAAGAGGGTGCAAAGTTGTGAGAAACGGCTGGGAGCTGACAGCAGGAGGAGATTTCAGGTGTTCTCCCTCTTTGGTGGTGATTAGCAGACCAAATATTCAATACCAGACTGCAGGGGGGTGTCAGTAATATCTGGGGATGGTGGAGCTCCAGCTCTGGGTGTGCTGAGTGCCTTGGGGCAGCTGGCACAGGGCTGGCTTGGGGTCCTGCCCATGAGCCATGTCTGGGGTCACTGTATTTCCTCAAATCCATCTTATTCCCTTTCCAAGACTTGCCTCAAGCACCCACTCAGCTCCCACTGGGGTTGAAACTCCCCCTGACAGGGTCCCTCTCGTGATGACCCACCCAGGTGTCACCTCTGGTCCTTCCACAGCCACCCAACCCAGCTGCTCCCAGACAACCCCAGCAATGGCCAAAGAAGTTCCTCTCCCTCCCAGCCCTTTCCTCACCTTGGGAATGCAGAGCACTTCTCTTTGTCCTTCCTCATTAACTTGATTTTGTGCAGGCTGAGAGTGAAGGAACCCCAGCCACTTCCAGAAGTTAAGGCTTATTTGGTCTGGTGAAAGAAGTCTCTAATAAATAAATAGATTTTTAAAAAGGAGGTGGGGAGAGCAATAACTTCTTAAATCTTGTCCTGAAGGTGAAGGAAAATGGAGCCCACCTTGTGAGTAATTCAGGATTAAGTGTGAAATTGCATCATTTGTGCATTGCTGGTGGAGGGAAAGAACAAACCCTCCCCAGGTCCCTACAGAAAGGCCCCATCAGAGGCTACTCACCTGACACACGGGGCAGGAATGCCCAACTTCTAGCTCAGAGCCTGCCCATGGACACAGGGGACAAACCAGAGGGTGTCTGTGTCAGGGCAGCAGAGCTGTCCCCAGGTGTGTGGCAGGAAAAGTGTCACTGGAGGGACAGCATGGGGCACATCATGGACTGAGAGCCCTTGAGACTGAGCTGGGGCCTCAGCCCACAGGCAGCTGCTTCCTTCCCCCAGCAGTTGGATCAGCAAACCATGCTGACTCCTCTTCGTGATACAGGAACGAGGGGGTTTTATTTTTTTAGCCCAGAAGTGATGCAGAGGTGGCTGCAAGTCCCCGTGCTGCAGGCAGGGCCGTGGGGCAGCACCATTGCCCTGGGACATCTTCTGCCTCCAGCAACACGGGGGGTCCTGAGCCAGCACAGCCCAGTTTGGGGTTGTGAGGGAGCTGGGAGCTGGGTGCAGGGCAGATTCCAGCAAAACAAGAAGGGGCTGGGGAGGTGGAGGGGGGAGGGAGGGAAATGCTGGTGGGATGCTGGGCATGTCTGGGGGACCAGGCTGCTGCTGAGCAGGGCAAGGATGGGGTGATGCTGGAGCCTGTCCCAAGGGCAGGAATTGCACCTCCTGCTTCAGCAGGAACAGCCATCTCCATCCTCCAGCCTTACCTACAGGCTCTCCTCGTGTAGCAGAAGGTCCTTGTCTGGCTTTAGGGGGAAAAAGGTCCAGGTTTTGGTTACTCATCTCCTCCTGCAATTTCTCCTGTGCTCTTTCCTCCTGATAGTTCCCAACTCAGAGTCATTGCCGTATAGATAAAGAGAAAAGGAAAATGGGAGCAAGAAAAAGACCCTGCTTGCAGCTCTATGGAGCAGAAATCATGTTTAATATCAACACTGGGGTGAAACCAGAAGTGTTTACCCCAAGAGTACCAAATGGTTGCAATAGCTCCAGATCCACATGGATTTTGCAGAGCTGGGTGATGGCTGGAGGAGCTCCAGGAGCCCAGGCAGCCCCAGGGCAGGGTGGGGATGGGGCAGGGAGGGAGGGACAGCATCTGCCAGAGCACAGGCAAAAGGAAAATCCCCAGGCAACTGGGCCAGTCTCTTCTCAGTTCCAATGCATCTTGACAAATTTGAGCATATTGAAAATATATTATGTCATGGCAGGGAATGGATTTTAGCTGCACCAACTGGCTCACTCAGGAAAGTTTTAAATACCTGTGAGAGTGCTGCCACATGGCCCAGCAGGGTGTAGCCATGGGTAATGAGATGAAATTGAGCAAAGGAAAAATTAAGGCCAAATAACAGGAGCAAATTCCTGAAGAATGAGATCTCCCATTCCCAGACCACAGCCAGGCTGGAGAGCTGAGCAGCCAGGAGGGCAAATTGCTGCTCAGGGATCACAGCACCCACAGCCCCAACCTGGGGGGACCTCAACCCCACCACGAGCCTGAAGCTGGCTGAGCACAGCACCCTGGGGTAAGCTGTACCCCTGGGACCCTGTTATTTCACTGGAAGCTCTCCTGAGCCCCAGCTCATGTCTGCAAACCAGAGGCCAGGGGAGCTCTTCAGCAGAGCTCTGCAGCTGATGGGGGTGCTGGAGGAGGACTGAGGGAGATCAATCATGTCTGAATGGAAAGTAACCCAGAAAAAGATGCAGAAACACCAGCAAACCAGTTACAGGGCTTCTCTTCTCTTTCCCAGTCCTTGGAGGAGCATTGGACCACGAGGAGCCACCCCCATCCTGCAGCCTGGACCTCCATCCTCACCCAGAGCTATGGAGAAGGCATTTGGACCTGATGGGTCCAACCCCCAGGACTCAGGAATAGGGAATGGCCAGTTTGTGCTCACAGCCCCAAAGCTGTGAAGCAGCACATGGTACCCAGGCAGGCACATGAACAACATGGGCAGCTTCAGGCCCTGCTCTCCTCCCCTCTGACTTCTCCTCCCCAGCTCTCCTTCACCCCACAGCCCCCAGCACTGCTTCCTGGGGCACCCCTGCCCTTCTTCTGACCTCACACCCTTTCCTACCAAAGCTTGGTTATCAGGCAACACCCCATACCCCATTTCCATTGGGGTTTGGCTCCTAGAGCCCATTTTAACAAATCTGGACACTTCTGCCAGGGCAGAGGCATCAGCAGCTGGAGGGACACCCTGTGTCCTGGGCTTCTCACCTCACCTGGGGATGCTGGAGCTGGCACAAGCTGCACAGGGATTTTTTTTTTTTTTTTCTTTTGGCTTGGGTACGTGTCCTCTAGGTCTGAATGGTGCTGAGGGGTTTCATCACCTGTGAAGCCCTTCTCAAAGCCTGGCCAGGCAGTCTGATGAGCCCTCCAGTTGGAGCAGAGCTTTGTGAAGCACTGGCCAGCTGCCTGGAAAATGCCTGGATGAGAAAGCTGTTTCCTGGCTGTGGAGTCCTCGGTTACCTGGCTGTCCTCGAGTGCTCCCCCTCCTGTCATCGAGGGACAATTCACCCCTTCATCCAGCCATTCACCCCTTCATTCACCCCAAACTTCACTGACCTCCTGCAGGAGCTAAACGGGCCCCGAGTCTTCAAGATGCCCCTCGAGTCTCTCAGTGACACCAGCTAATTATCTCCTCATTAACAACAACATTAGCATTCCGTTTGATATGTACAAGTTAATTTGTTAATTGCGCTTTAATTACAAAGTTATTAAGAGCTCAGAGGCGTTCAGCAGACATTGCAATTACCAGGAGTGGCAAAATTGCTCCCATCCATTTGGAGATGGTATCAGGAGCTGATGATCTGCCTTCAGCTGAAGATGGAGAAGAGGCAGAAGATTTATGGGCTGGTTCCCTCTGCTCCTTTGGAAGGTGCTCTGCCTTCCACCCTGGGAAGCACCAGGAGCTGCTCTTCCTGGAGCTGCTTCCTCTGGCTCCTTTCCAGATGCTCAGCACTCCAGCAGAGGAGGAGGAAGGAGTGAGGGAGACATTTGGGGGCTGAGTGGGCTCAATAACTCACGTGAAGCACGTGGGATCTGGCAGATCAGGCCTGCACAAAGCCACCAGCCTCCAGGTGACACTTTCTGGTGTGGAGAGCCCCCCACGAGACCTTGCTCCTCTCCAGTGGTAATTTGTGCCTGCACATTCTGGTGGTGATCATCTTCTGAGGATGCCGAGCACCTCCCAGCAACTGGTTCAGCTTCCTTCATCCTCCTCCTGTGCTGGGGAAGGCTTTCTTCTCTACTAAATGTCCACATGGGCCATACCTGGGCAGGCAGCCTTGCAGAGGGGTGCCAGGTGGAGACAAGAGCTCACCCACCACCAGCTCCACCACGACTGCAAAAGGGTCTCCTGGGGATGTGGATGCACATTGGTCACTGTCCCTCCCAACCAGGAGCTCTTGGATAGGGTGCCAGCTGGAACACCTCTCCTAGGAAGCCAGGCTGGGGGAGCTGGGGGTGTTCAGCCTGGAAAAGAGAAGGCTCCAGGGAGACCTCAAGTCACCTTTGGCAACCTGGAGGAAGGCTGGAGCTGGAGTGTGTGCAAGGGCCTGGAGTGAAGAGGATGAGGCACTGGGTTTAAATTAGAGAAGAGGAGATTTAAATTGGATGTTAGGAGCAAGTTCTGTCCCATGAGGGTGTTGGGACAATGGCACAGGGTGCCCAGGGAGGTGGCTGAGGCCTCACCCCTGGAGATGTTCAAGGTGAGGTTGAGGATGCTCTGAGCACCCTGATCTGGGTGAGGGTGTCCCTGCATCCCTGTGGCACCCACAGCACCACCACCAATTGGGCTCCAGCTCTGCTTTACCACCTAGAACCTCAAACTATTCATCCCCTCAGTCACCCTCCCATCTGGCCAGTTTTGGCTCCAAACTTCCAAATGTCTGGACCTGGCTCCCAAACACAAGGAGTTGGGCTAGGTGACCTTCCCAGGTCCCTTCCAACCCAAATTATTCAATTATTCTTAACAACTGAGACCAAGATCTCCAACCCTCACAGCTACATCCATTGAAAGGAAACACCCCAGTGTCACCAGGTCCCACACAGCCCAGAAAACAAGGTTTTGTGTGCCCCTTCCCATGCTGGTGTTCCTGGCTAACACCAGACACTGCCCTGGGCCTCCTGAAGAAAACCAGGCAGTGGAGACTGCCCTGGGCCTGCTGACACTTCCCTTTCTCTTCTTCTTTCTTTTCATTTCTCTGAAGTCTCTGGGTACAACATCACCTTTTGCTGTCAGGTCTGCTGGGAAAACTGCAGGGGTGAATGTGGGCACTGTTCCCCCAGGCAGGAGCCCGGGCACCCCTGCTAAAAGGGGCACTGTGAGCAGCAGGACAAGGGACACCGGTCCCAGTGCACACCAAAGGCAGAAATAAATGAGAAACAGGGAGGATTTACAGATGCTTTGAAAGAAAATGTCATTTTTCTACTGGCCTCACTAATGGTGGATTTCTGAAATGCTTTCGTTCCGTACCTTGGGAAACTCAGCCGGTTAGGAAATGCCAGCAGTGCTTCATTAAAAAGTCCCTGAAGAAATTTTCTAGCTTCTTTGAAAAAGAATTCATAGGGAATAATCACCAGCCTCTCAGGGAATCAGGACATCCTAAAGAATGAAGGGGAAAGAGACAATTACATCCTTGCTAGAGAATTCTATAAAGCAGTATTCAGAAACCATGCAGGTCAGGAAATGGAGCCCCAGTAAGTTATATATGGAAAATGGAAAATGCAAAATGTAAAATGCAAAATGTAAAAAAATGTAAAATGCAAAATGTATACATAAGTGTCTCAGCCCAGGTTGGATGGGGCTTGGAGCACCCTGGGCTGGGGGAGGTGTCCCTGCCCATGGCAGGGGTTGGAACTGGATGAGCTTTAAGGTCCTTTCCAACCCAACCCATCCCATGATTCTGTGATTTATTGCACCATTACCTGTTCAGGAGAAGCAGTCACCAAAGGTAAAGGCTGGATGGAGCTGTTGAGAGAGAACTCTGGGATCCTTCTTCAGCTAACCAGAGCTGCTTCTGTGCCAGGGGAAGGGGACAGATGTGTGTGGGAACCCTAGGATGAAGCACGGCCCTAAACATGATGGGGTGGAACAGAAAATAACAGGAAGGATGCCAAGGACCCCTGTGGGGAGAAGCCCAAAGTCTGAGGACATAAGGAAGATCCAGGGGGGGTAGGTGGGAGGGTGGCAGGGGGTCCAAGGCTTGCATGAGTGGAAATAGGGGTGGGAAGCATGGTGTGTGAGCAAATCTTTGGGCTCAGCATCCTGGGAAAATGCATTTTGTTAATCAGTGCATTCAGCAGGAGAGGGAGAGGTGTTGGCATCTCCCCCAGGCTGTGCCCTGGTGTCTCTCTGCAAAGCACCCTGGTGAAAGGGCCCCAAGGTGTTGCTCTCACACCTTGCCTGGGGTTTTGCAATGGGTAAACAGAGCTGTCAGACAGCAGGACTGGAGTCACACTAAATATTAAGTGTGAATATGAAGTGCCCCCTCATTTCCCTTGCACTGGCTGGGAAAAATAGTGTCAGTGTTCAATGGTTTGGCACCACCTCCCAGGGCTGCACTTGAGAAAAAAAGAAAACAAACAAAACAAAAAAAAATCAAAACCAAAACCCAAACCAAACCCTCTCTAAGCTGGCCAAACTTGCCTGTTCAGCAGATGTTTCAACCCAACCTCAGCTGCCCCAGGTACACAAGCTGTTCTCAGGGAAAAGGATTGAGCAAACCTGGGAGAAATTGCTGGATTTCCAGCAACAATGATGGGAAACTCAGCACTCGGTCCCCTTAGCTGGACCAAGTCCAAACTTCCAGTTCAAGACTTTTTTTTTTCAAACAGATTCATTCGACCCAATGGAAATGCTCATCCTGGTGATATTCTGAGGGGGTTCTATCAAAGCACAGACCTTTCAGGGCTCTTGACAGCTGTAAAATGAAATCTGCCTGCCAATCAAAGGCAAAACTCACTAAACCCCATTTATTTCGATCACGCAGCTAATTCTCTTCTATTTGAATTGCCAAAGAAATGTTTGAAACGTTTAACTTGTCAGCTGCCAAAACCCCAGGAATATTTCATCTCCAGCAAAACTCAGCTGATTCTATTCACAGTTGATCAACACTTTTCCCAGAAGAAATTGTCTCCCTCTCATCTGTTCTGAATTGAGCTGGGGTGAGTGCATCTCCCTGGCTGGCAGAGCTGAGCTGGTTGTTTGCAGGGGGCAGATCCCTGGCACGGGCCCCAGGAAGCTGGCTGGGGTGCTGAGCAGGTGAGGATGGATCCCTGGGTTTCAGTGCAGAGCTGGAACTCCTCACCTGGTAGCTTCTCCCACTGCTGAGAGACCCAGAATCAAACCCAGAGCTCAAACCAGGCTGGGGAAGGAGCTGAGTTTGGCCTCTCAGATCCCAGGAGGCTCCTCAGGTGCTCAGCTCCAGGGAAGTCTCTTCAAGCAGAATCCAGCTGAATTCCCACTGCTGCTTCAGCTAAAAAGCAGCTTCACAGTTTCTACCCTGGGCCTCTTTTACAAACCACTTGGGCCACCTTGTCCCCCCCAGGTCCTTTGGATCCAGCAGGAACCTCCTGCTGCCTGCGGGCAGGGCCAGGCTGGGCTGATGGGGAATCCCAAGGGACAGACCCTCCCCACGGAGCCTCCTGGGGGGCTCTGCTGGGAAAAGGCAGATGATGACCCCTCCCAACAAGCTCTGCAGCAGCCAGCCAGCTTTCTAAAATTCAGCCCTGCAAGCACCTCGTCTCAGCAGCAAGACCTTCTCCAGCACCCGAAGCTCCTTCTTCTCCTCCAGCAGAAGGATCAGGGATGGTCCTGCCTGGGGAGGCAGCTGGGAGATGGTTCCTGGGGAGGGGAAGGAGCTGGGGCTCCCCCAGACTCCCTGCACAGAGCTTGCAGAGGAACTGGGGGGAAAGCCAGAGAGCTGTCAGGCTCTCTCCCACTGCAGATTTGCCAGAAGGTCTATAAAAATGTCATTGTCTCTCAGCTGCTGGTGATTATATTCCCCTTTACCACTGCTGCTGGTAATATGTATGTGTATATATAAGGGGGAATATCATTTCTGTACAGTCCTGGCCTCCCCCTGGCCTTTTTCAAACAATAATAGACTAAATATAAAGAGACAGGAGCCGTTACTTGGCTCTTTAACTGGTGCCAAGGCAAATGAATAATTAAGAGCCTATTACTCGCCGTGGATTTATACTGACGCTTTTAAGTTAGGGGCCAAAAGATCCTTTTGAAAATACATCATTCCCCCTTCATCTTTCATTCCAAGTTCATATTCCAACCTAATACTTTATAGCAGCTACTGTTTAGATCTGAGTTAAACGAAAAGGCAGGCTTCAGGTTTCTATTACAAACCAGAAAAGAGCTTGGGCAGGGAGGAACGAGGCAGCTCATCTGTTCTGTGTCTTACCTGCCTGCAGCCTCACAGCTCACCAGCCAGGAAAAATAAAAATAAAATAAATAAATTGTCACTTTGGGATCTTCAGTGCAAGTTAGAAATAGTCCCAGAGAAGGAAAGAAGGGAAGTGCCCACTCCCAAAGCTCCTTACAGTGATGCTGGTCCCAAAAATGGAGGTGCTGGGGAGCTGCAGCTCCCAGGGGAACACAGAGACCATGAGCTCAACTGGTGTATTTCATTTTTAATTTTTTTTTTTTCCTTTTTTTAAAGGAACAAGTACAGCCCTCTCCTCTCTGGATGCCTGGTGTAGGTTAGGACCAGCAGCAAATCTGCTCAGCAGCAGCCTGGCCACCAAGGGGGACTGACCCTGCCCCTTTTCTGCTGTAGGACCAAGGCTGCAGCATGCTGATCCAGCAGCCTGGAAAAGTGTTTGTTGGAGGGAGAACACCAGGAGACTCTGTTTAGTGGAAGGTTTAAGTCTTTGGGGCCACCCAGTTGTAACCAACACAGAATAAAGTTCTCAAGGGAGGAAATTTGTGTTATGTATTAAGGAAAAAAAAAACAACCCACCACCTTCTGCCACTAATTGCATGGCCAGCTGAGGGGTTTGGTAGGTCCAGTGTAGGAAGCTTTGTGATGGGAAACAGAGAGGACAGAAAGGACCAGCACTGAGAGGCTCAGGGTGATCTATGGACTGAACTTCTCTGGAGAAGTGGCTTGATCACAAAACCTCCAAGAACCAAGAGGCAAAGAAAGGTGAGTGGCCATCAGCCAAAAGTTAAACAGATCTGCCTGGAAATGAGTGCAAATGCAGAAATCTTGGCTGGCTCTACCTACGTGTTCAGCCCTGCACGAGCACCTTGACAGAAATAATCTGTGGAAACCTTGGACCTGAATTAATTCTGAATTATGAATGAGGCAGCAGGTCAGGCTGGATCCCCAGGGGCTGTTCTGCCCTCGCAGGGTGGGTTTTTGCAAAAAGCACCTGATCAGGTTTATTCCAAAGGTGAGAACCCAGCTGTAGGGTCACCAAGGAGTGAGAAAGCCACGAGGGAAATGTCTGGAAGTTAGTGGGAATATAAAGCCATGGGCAATGCCTCCATTCACCTGACTGCTCAGCATTAGTGAGAGACCACTAAGAACATCTGTCCACTTGGAACAAAGAACCTTCCAGTACCTTTTCAGGCTCCCATGTTTGGCCAGGCCATGGGGAGTGTGGAGTAAGACTGTAAGAACTATAAAAAGGAGAGAAAATCCCTTTTTCCCAGTCAGTCCAGCAGCAGCCCAGTGCACTGGGTGCAGTCCTGAACGTGGCACTGCCACTAACTACCAGCTCTCCGTGGTGCTTCTCTGGAATTCCACCCTTGAAATGCTCTGAGAAGGTGAATGGAAGCAGCAGTTGTTAGAGGAAGCCACAGAAAGCTGTAAAGCCACTGACAGAAGATCCAAAATGATGTGTTCCCCTGGGGATCCAAGAATCCTTCCCAAGCTTTCCCAGCAGGCTGAGGAGACCCCCCTGCTACCCAGGTTGGTGCTTTCGGATCTCTGGTGGCTTCACTCAAATCAATCACAGAGAAAACATGAATTGCAGCAGCCCTGCCAGAAGGGCAATAAACTTGTTCCAAATTAGGTTTGTTTTCATTTGAACAAACACTTGTGGAGCGTCAGAGGTGACCACCAGAGAGCTCCCACTCCCAGCTGCTTTTTGGCAGCTCCATCCCAGCAGCCACCACATCCCCCCATCCCATGGATCTGTGAGTCCAGCAGGTCTCAGGAATCAAAGGCTTCTCATGAATCAGCCTCTCACTGCAGCACACAAGTTCATTAAGCCCCCAGATGTTTTTTTGGCTGAAACATCTCTCCTTTGAAGGAGCTCTTGTTGAGGTGTCTCTCCTTCCATTCAAATCCATCTTTCTTTCATCTCCATTCAGCCCTGGGAAGTGTCTGAACCCAAGTGATGCTCCCCAGGTCTAACCACCCCTGGGGAGCTCTAAACAAAATAATTTTTTTTATTATTTTTTTTGCCACCATCTCAAGGAGAACCTGCCTGGGTGAGAGGCTGGGCAACCCAGGGTGTCCCACTTGTGAGGGACTGGGAGGGACACATCAGGGTTTGACACTAGCTTAGTGCTGTTTAAAAATCTTGATCTTTCTGCAGCTCAGTTTTCCCTCAGGAAAAACTTCAGCCAAATTCTCCTGCAGCCTAAACTGCACCCCAGATCTTTACCTTCCAGGTCCCACAGACATCTGAGTGAGCTGTGCCCAGGAGGGATGTGGAGGCTGGGACTTAGCAAAGCATTAACCCCCTCCTCATCCCAGACAGATCCCGGGCATCCTGACCACCCCCAGCAGGGGAAAAGCAAACCCTTTGCTGCTCAGAGCCCCAAATCTACCCTGGGGAGCACAAATCCCATCTGTACAGACAACACACAACCTGATGCTGAACTCCCACAGCCACAGATTTTCCTTTCCTTCCCTTCTTCCCTCCTTCTCTCCCTTCCTCCTTCCCTTTCTTCTTCCCCCTAACCCCTACCCCTTCCTCCTTCCCTTTCCTCTCCCTTTCCCCTTTCTCTTCCTTTTCCCTTTCCTTTCCACCAAAGCTTCATCATAAATAAGACTTCAAACTGAAATTACTCTTCAAAGAAAGGAATTTCCAGTGGTCCAGTTGGACAACCAGGAGCAATCTTTGCAGGCACTGGATGCATTAACCCCCCAGCCAGGACCCAGGCAATTTTACATTGCTGTTTGAATATTGCTACAAGTGCCACTCCTGAGCTGATTTAACACCAGGGCTGTGGTGTCTAACAGCTCTCCAGTGATTAATAACAGCCATTTGTTCAAAGCTAACAGCCCCGGTGTGACAGTAACAGATAAATTAGCAACATTAAAAATATGCTAAAGAAAACATTTGTGTAGTGGCTGGGTGCAGTGTGTGATAGCAATACCCATCAGCAGTGCCAATAACAAGCTGGTAATGAGGAGGGCTGGGTGGTTAAGCAGTTTTTTGCCCAGTTCCCCTGTAATCGTTCTGACACTGTTCATATTTAGTTTGACGAGCTGGGCTCATTCCTCTGGCCATTAATGTTCTTTCTGTGCTCGGGCATGAATATTGCAAGCAGATGGTGGGAGGAGCAAGGAGAAGGTGTGGGATTGTGTCCCCAGCAGCCCCATTTGTCACAGAGGAGCCCCTGTGCCAGGGGATATTGGGGCCTCAATTACAAGGCTATTTACCAAATGACATCCTCAGCCTGAGGTGGCAGGTGAAACATTTTAATAATGCAAATTAAAATTCTGCTGTTCGACACATCCCAAGACCCTGCACTCACCTGCCAAAAATCCCCTCAAGGCCACCCTGCTGGCCCCAGGGATGGCCACCAAGGGGGACCAAGCCCATGCCCATCACCACAGCCCCAAGCCCAGCCCAGAGGAATGGTGCTGAGCCCCCAGCCCTGAGCCCTGTCCCCAGGGCAGTGAGAGGAGCAGTCAGGCACAGGGCATCACAGCTCCACTCACAGAGGGAAACTGCCAGCCCAGCTGGGAGCAAACTTTGCATTTTGCTCTGATTTCCTGCTCAGGACAGGTTGGGTGAAGCCTTGAGCACCCTGGGCTGGGGGAGGTCAGGGTTAGGGTGTCCCTACCCAAGGGTTGGATCTTGATGATCTTTAAGGTCCCTTCTAACCCAAACCATCCTATGATTCTGTAAAACAAACCCAAACCACTTTCACCCCCAAGCTTCTCATTAGCCCATAATTCATTTCTTATTAAAAAACAAATAAATTACTTTAGTGAAATTTTACAAACTACCTTCTGCCTGGGATGTTCTCCTCCATGGCTCTCTCTCCTCCAGGGGTCTCTGGGGGCCCAGGAAGGATTGGGGTTGGGTTAGGGAGGACCCAGTCTGCAGCCCATCCACATCATCACTGCTGCACAGAGCCACCTGCCCCCCACAGACCCCCAGGAGCCCCCCCAGCCTGGCCCAGGGGGAGCCCCTAGGACAAGCATCCCTCCCTGAGCACGACCCCATGGCTCTGGCATGGGGGAAAAGGGGAGTGCTTCCCTCTGCTCCTGATTTTTAAAGTCACAGTTCTTAATCTTCCCCAGGAGTCACCAAACCCCCCCCAGTGACTCCCAGTGAAGCACCATGGTCTGGTGAGCAGAGACAAAGACCTTCACCTGGCTTTGCTGTGATTCACAGCAAGGAGCTTCCCAGCCCCAGCACACATTTTCCCACCTGGTGGCAGCAGAATCTTCCCCACGAAGGCTTTGCAGCCTCACCCTGCAAAATGCCTCAGTAATGTTATTTAAAGATGTGAGTGGCTGTCATTGCCTTGTTAACAGGCTGGCTCTGCAGGGACATGGAGATGTCACCTGAAACTCCCTCCTGAGCTACCAGGGACCTGCTGCCCCCCAAACACCAGCTTGCAGGCCTGGGGTAGCAGAGGAATTGCAGAGCCACCAATGTTTGCATCCTTTTTAGAAACTCTCTTGTACGAGCAGGAGAATCATACTTGAGAAGATCTGATTTGAGGCAGAAAAAGGCAAAGAAAGACATTTCCCCAAGGAGAGAGGCTGGGGACAAGAGGCCAAGGCTGAGGGACTGAACACTTGTGCATGAGTCCTGCCCAGAGGGTTGGACACTTTCCTTCTCCATGACATGGCTGCAGGTCTCTCCCAAACCAGTGGTTCCACACCTTTGTTTTCCACTTTGGGTGCTGCCCAACCAGCACCTCAACACTTTGCCAGGTGCCAAGGGTTTGCTGCACACCCCCCCTCCCTGGTGCAGAGGGAGGATGCTCTGGGATTCAACACCTCTCTTGGCTTCTGCTCCCATCACTCCCCCACCCCAGGATGTTTGCACGCAGGAGAAATGTGCTGAGTTTTGGGGTTGGTTGTTTTGGGGTTTTTTTTCCTTGACAGATGCCTCCTTGGCAACCCATCCCTGCAATCCTGAGCCTCAGGGAGCTTTCAGACACCTCTCCCAAAATGCCCTTCAGGGATTAACGTGGGGCCCATGCTACATCTTGGCCAATGTTGTTTGTTTGCTGTGCTCAGAAGGGCTTGGAGGGGACACAGCAGCAGCCACAGCATCTTCTGATTTAATGGACATGAGGAACTGGAGTTTGGGTTTGCTTTGGGGGCAATATACCCTGTTTCTGGCCTAAAATAATAATAAGAACATCCCCCGATGCCAGGTGCTGGTGGGTGTGGGCAGCTTCTTGTTCCCCAGTCCATTCCCACATTCTCAAGCTGCAACATGTCCTGAGCAGCCAGTTTCTCTTTTGTATGGCAAGAAGAAACATCATTTTTTTAAATCATGCAAATGAGGAACAAGATCCATGTATAGAATAAACACACAAACCCATTTTTCACCCATAATTGTTTCTTTGCCACATTAATAGAAATATGGTGTGTGTTATGGTTAACAAATATGTAAATGAGAGACGATTAAGAACTCATTTGGAGAGAAGTGCAAAGATTCATTTACCTTCTGTGATTCCTCTGGGCTTCCCATCCTCTGTTCCGTGTCATTCCAGCTCCCTTGGTGCCTGAACAGGGTCCCTTGGCCACAACCAAACAGAAGAACCAACATCACCCAGACGCACTTCAGCCCCAAAATTCTACCAGGCTACAAAATCCTGGGTCAGCACCTGCTGGGACCATGGCAGCCCAGCCCAGGAGTCATCAGGGGGAGCAGGAATCACACAGACCTCAGCTTCCTCCACAGCCCAGGGCTGCTAGGACCAGCAAAGCCCTTTTTTTTTTTTGGGGGGGGATCAGGACACTGGGATGTGGTGGGGACACCAGTACCCCTCAGCTCCAGTTCAGTGCTTTGTCCCAGCTGGCAGCAGGTGACAGTCACCCCCTTAACTCACACTTTTTTTTTATGGTGTTATTAGAATAAAACCTTCCCAGGGGGCCCCTCCCTGACCTGCTCGGTGCAAAGCAGGTGCTGGGCTCAGGGGATCCCTGCTTTGGTTTCACTCCAGTTCCCTGGCTGAGGCCAGACTGAAAGGGGTGCAGTGATTTTTTGGTTGGGTGGGGTTTATTTTGCTTTTTTTTTTGGTTTGGTTTGGTTCTTATGGATTTTTTTGTTTTGGGGTGGGGTTTTTTGTTTGTTTGTTTTGGATTTGGTTTTTTGGGGGGGTTTGTTTGGTTTTTTTTTGGGGGGGGTTTTTTTTTAGCTTTTGCCCACTACCTGCCCTCCCCTGCAGAGCACAAAGAGGCGGCAGATCGGGCCGAGGTCTCGGATTCCCTCCCAGCTCCTCGGGACATGCAGCATTCCCAAGGAGCAGCATTCCCACTGGATCCTTCCCCCGCTCCCTGGGAGCTGCTCCGAAGGCCACACGCACCCTCTCGTGGCCGCAGTGTCACCCCGGGAATGTCCCGGCACCAGGGAGGGAGAACCCTGCGGTGTCTCCTGGCCTCATCCCCCCCCAAAATCCTTTGCAAAATGAGGGAGAATTCTGGGAATTGCTCCCCTGGGGATCTGCTGAGCTGGGGGCTTGGGGGAGCCTCATTTCTCCCTGCTGTGCCCAGCCCCGTGGGTTTAACACGGGTTTCCTGAAGTGCTTCCCTCAGCTTCCAGGAAGAGGCAGCACCTCGGGAGCCTCAGCTTTCCAGAAACACACAAAAGTCATTTTTAGCCCTCCCACTTGTTGGAAAACACAACCCGACAAGGCAGATCCCAAAGAACCCCCCGGTACCTGCTGCTGGGGATGGAGCCGACCCTCCCGGGGGTGCTGGGCCGGGCAGGATGTGCCCCAGGGCACAGGGGGAGAGCAGAGGGAAGGCTCCAAATGTCAGCCCTGAAGCCTGATTCCCTGCGAGGTGCTTGTCCTTCTGTCCCACTGCCTTTCCCCACTGGCACATCCTCCTTCTGCCCCAGCACGGGCAGGGACAGGGGTTGGCACCCCCTGTTTCAGGGGGGGTTCTGCCCCAAAGCCACCAAAAGGTCCCACACAGGCACTGGGGGTGAAAAAAAAAACCACAAATAGATGCCATAGGAAGGTTTCTCCTGATTTAAGACAGACACAAGCCCCTGTCAGGGCTTCTTTAGAGCTGGGGAGGGATTCTCCCAGTTCCATCCATAAAGGGGAAGGTGCAAAAGTCCACGAGGAGCTCAGGAGAAGTCACCTGCTGGGGAGCCCTGCTCCTGCACCACTGCAGAAGGAACCCAGCCAAGCACAGGAGGAAACCTGACCCTGTGCCCATCTCCTTTCAAGGAGGAATAGCTTGGAGGGGAGGGGAAAAAAAAAAAAAAAAAATTTTGGAAAGTGGCNGGAAATATCCTCAGATGAAGTAAAAAAAAGAGAAAGGGAAAGGGAAAGGGAAAGGGAAAGGGAAAGGGAAAGGGAAAGGGAAAGGGAAAGGGAAAGGGAAAGGGTTTCTGCAATGCAGCCTGCTCCAAGCCATGGTTCCCTCAGTGAGCCGTGCTCCCATGTCCTCATGGGCATCCCCTGGGGTCACATCCTGCACCCTGCCAAGCCCAGCAACCTGCAGCATCACAGCCCGAAGCCACCCCTGGCTCCAGCTCCTTGGGGAGCCCAGGCAGGCAGAAACTCAGGGGCAGAGCTGGCTGCACCCTCACCACCAACACAGAAATCTGGCTGGAGGCACGTCACTGGAAATTCACATTTTTGCAGGAAAAAAATAAAAAAATAAAAAGAAAGACTCAAACAACAAAACTATGGTAAATCATTTGTTCCAATTTTTCATTAAAAGCAAGAATTTGCTTTAAAGTAAGTGTTGGTTACAGCCAACAGCTGGTTGTTTTGTTTTCTGTAACCAAATCCAGAAGACTGGGCTTGAAAAAGTTTTTGCAAAGCAGCTGTTTTGGTCAGGAAAGCAAAAACAAAAGGAAACTGTTGCAAGGACTAAAATAAATGTTTTTTCTCCCAACTTCCAAGAACATAAAGAAAAAAAAATGTAATTCCAGTGCCTGCAGTCAGTGCTGGAGCCTCTTCACACCCCTGCAGAGGAGTGCTGGTGCCTGGAGCATCCCAGCCCTCCCAGCCCATCCCTGCTCTGCTGGGACAACAGGAATTCCTCTGCCTGAGCTGGAAGGAACCGAAGCCACCCAGGGACAGGAATTGTCCCCACGGTGCTGCTGGGGGCAGGAGGGACCCTTGGAGCCCCACACCTTGCTGTGCTCAGGCACAGCTCCTCTGGATGCCTTGGGACAGAGGTTGTTTGCAGTCATTTTGCATTTTCCCAGCTCCCTGGAGCAGTTTTTCCATCTCCCCCAGCCTGAGCTCGGCTCTGAGCAGATCAGCCCAGCAGCCTCATCTCTGCCTTCCATGGGGCATTTCAGCCTCTAGGAAAAGAAGAAAAACCAAACCAACAACCCAAAACTAAATAACTCAAGCTGCCTCTCCCGTTACTTCTTGATTTTTTTTTTTTTTTTCAGTTTGGACAAAAAAAGTGTCATTCAAAACCCAAACTCTTCCTCATTAGTGTGCCTTTGCTGAAGCAAGTTCTACAGCCATCAGTTAACACATAAACAATGAAACCCCCCATTTCATGCCCTGCCCCTGAGATGTGGGAATTACAGGGCATTAATTCAGACCTTGATGGGCCTTGACCTCCAGCCTCCTGCCTGCCACCAATGAAGTGGGAATTAATCCACCCCGTTTCATGGGCTGTCAACTCATCCCACCCCAACAGAGCTCAGAGGTCACCCCAGGCTGGGGGCAGAGCAGGTGGGGATGGGCTCAGATTTATTGCAGCCCTTGGAAAGGTTCAGGGTTCCCTGCGTGGGGTGTCCCAAGGCTCCAGTGGCACCAGGGAAAGCCCAGGACCATCTCCCCTGCACAGCCCTGGGCTTTCTTAACTCCAGCCCAGGGCAGGGATCTCCTTGCAGGGTGAAGATGTCACCAGCTCTCCTATTGCTAGGGCAGGAGTTTGCCTGATGCCTCAGCTCTTGGCCTCTCCAAAGCCCTGCAGGACCCAGGATGCTCCTCAGGGGTCCCCCAGCCCACGCCAATCCCACCCCCCAGGGCTCCCCATCCCGTGAGGGTTGGGTGGACAGCACCCATCCCTCTGCTCCACACCATGTTCTGCACCCACAGCCACTGCAGGAGGGAGGAGCAGAGCTCCAGAGCTCAGTCCCTACAAAGCCCCCAGCTTGGAGGACACTGGCCCATGGTCCTCCCCTCAACCTCCTTGGGGGGAGGTTTCCAAGGAAAGGATGCAAATTCTATTACCCATCCCTCAAGGTTTCTTCCATTAAAAAGCAAATCTGGGCTGGGGACGTGGCTGTGAGCCTGCACTTTGAGATGAGCTTTAATTAAGAGGTAAAATTATTAAAGCTGCAAGTTATTATAGCCTCAGGACCCCGGGCCAGTGATATGAAGCAGATGGCCCAGGGGCAAGCAAAAGCCCTTTAATAAAGAAGCGTTTGCAATTCATGAGCATTAATTATGTCCACTTCTCTCCTTTTAAAATGTTATGCTTGTCAGCCCTGGTATTGTGTGGAGAGCAAGCATGATGAATTAGGCAAACCCCTTCTGGTTCAGGACATATTCTTTGTGTGACGAAAATTAAAAGTATTACCTCCCAGAAGATGGAGTGATCAGAATATTCAAGCTCTTGGGGTTCCCCATGTTTTTTCCCCACCACCTCAACATCCCTTTTTGGCTCTCAGGATGCTGCAGGGATCCAACCATCCCCAAGAGGCAGCAGGGGATACCCTGGCCCCTGGGATACAGACTGAGGACACTGGGGTGCTCCAAACAGGGAACCAGTGGAATAAAAGTGGAAAAAAAACGAACCAGTGCCACCCTGGGCAAGTCCCTTATCCTCTTGCTTCACCCCCTGCCTGCCCCAGCTACTATTTATCAACCATGAAACAAAGGATGAGGGAGAGGGCTGATCACACTGAGTCCCCTGCAGTTTGCCATCATCATCAAGATGTTTCCTCACCCGATTTCCTCCTGGTAAGACCAGAGCCCAGGAGCTCCAAGGGCTCCCAGCCCTGCTCTGAGCATCTTTCTGCAGGTTTGAGCTATCCCAGCCACCCCCCTCCTGCATCCTGCTCCAGGGAAAGGGCAGCAATCCCTAGGGAGGAGGAGATGCCAGGCACAGGGAGGGTGAGGGGGTGTGAAATCCCCCAAGGACAGACCCTGCAGGAGCATCCACAGAGCTGTGCACTGCCAGCACCATCCCAAACCATCCCTGGCTGGAATCAGGGTCTCCCCCACTGAAGATACTTGGTGTTACTCTGCAACAGCTCAGGCACCTCCTGACTTCAAAGCAGGGACCTTCAGGGCTTCCACACACCAGCTGGGTGCTGAGCACATGGGCTAAGGTGGCATCTCCTGACTGCAGCTTCCTGGGAAGGGACAGGGGCACTGGGGAGGAGGAAGCCCTCCATAAATCACTGCACAAAGAGCCTGTGTCCAGGGAAGCATCAGTAATCACATTAAGTAATTACAGGGGGGAAAAGTTGACCAAGGGAGAATAGGAGGGTTGCAGGGTCAGTGCTGGAGGGCAGGGATGGGAGGGAGAGGTTTGAGGGCAGGACAGGAGGGAGAAAGGGATGGGCAATGGGATGCAGGAANGGGGGGGGGAGGGGGTCCCTGGCACTCACCGGACCCGGTGCTCGGGGGTCCCGGGTTCCTGCGGGTCGGGGCTGCCCCCGCCCGGCAGCAGCGGGACCGGGACCCGCACAGCTGCTCCGGGGAGTTGAGGCGGGGTTGGGAGCTTTCTTCCTGCCCTAATGTTGTTTTGGGTTTGTTTGGGTGGGGTTTGTTTCAGTTTACAAGGCAGTAAATGAAGAGGGAGGTGAGTTTCACTCAGAGCATCTCCCCAGCAGCATTTACTGCTGAGAGCACCAGAAAAGCCACTGAAACAATCGGGTTTTGTGACACAACACACATTAAAGAAACTTCCCTAATATATACTTGGGGTTTTTTTTCACCCTCGCAGCCACTGGCCTGTCTTGGGTTTAACTGAGCTGAAAATCTTGAGTCTCATTGAGTTCTAAGCGTCCTTGCAGCCGATCGGGCAGAAACCCCGGGTCCTGCCTTCATGTTTTCTGTCATCTGGAGCTGGCAGAGCCGCCTGTGGGGACTGGACCACCCCAGGTGGGTGATGTACCCCCAGCCCAAGGTGGTCCCCACATTCCTCCTGGAGCTGGGGTCCTGGGCTGGGGTTTAGAGGATGCTCAGTGGGGCCGTTGGGTGCAATGGGGGGCACCCAACGGGGTCGTTCAGGAAAGGCTTTTTCCTCTGCGAAAGGAGCGACCAGGGATTCTCCACACCTGGGGGTTTCCAAGGCTTGGCGGAACAAAGCCCAGCCCGGCCCAGCCCAGCGCTGGTGGTGGTCCCAGCTCCAAGCAGGAGCTCTGGAGCTCCCTGCATTTTTCTCACGAAATTATTTGCATTTCAGCCCAGTCGTTCTCGGTGTCCCCAGGAGGAGGGAGGGGTCCCGGGAAGGTGATGATCCCAAGAGAAGGGAGGTCCCCAAGGGGATGGTGTCCCCAGGAGGATGATGGTCCCCAGGAGGGGGTTCCCCGGAGGATGGTGTCCCCAGGAGGGTGGAGTCCCCTGGAGGAGGGGGTCCCCCGGAGGAGGGGGTCCCCGCAGAGGTCTCTCCGTCTCCCGCAGTACCGGATGCAGCCACGGGGCGGCGGCCTCAGACCGCGATCGGAGCCGGACCGGAACCGGAGCCGCAGCTTGGACTCCCCCGATTCTCCCCTGTGTCCCGGCTGGCACGGGAGAGGCGAGTTGGCTGAATGAAGGCCAAAAAATTAAAAAAAAAAAAANAAAAAAAAAAAAAAAAAGTCCAGAAGAGCCCGTTGGAGGCCAGCAAAAGGGATCTTGGTGGAAGGACCAGCAATAGGTGCCAGGTCCGGTCCAGCAGCTCCTGTCCCCGCAGGCCACCGAGGTGTGGGGCACATTGGCAGCCGTGGTTGAGAGCCAGGGTAACAGGATCTGGAGTTTTCCAAGCCAAGGAGACAGTTTGCAGGGGACAGGGGAGGGACATGGCTGCAGACCCCGATGTACATGGGTGGCACTTCCCCTTCGGGCCCTTTCCAAGAAAAAAAGAAAAAAAAAAAAGAGACACAGAGAGAGAGAGAGCAGCTTTCATTTTCCCATAGGTGGGGAAAAGAAAACCCACCCTGTTTCCTACCTGCTGCTCAGACGGGAAATCTGTGTCCCCTTGGCCAGGCACATGGTCCCAGGATGAGCCGTGTCAGTGCTGCAGCTCACAGGGGTCTGGATGCTGCCCCAGCCTGTCAGACACCCCTCCTGGGCTTCACTGCAGTTCAGCAAAATAGGTGAAAAAAAACCACCCAGGGAAATCCTCCCAGCTGGAAAACCAGACCCAGGAGCTGTCACAGTCAAGGTTGATGCTGGGGTGGTCCCGATGGGCCTGTCACATCACAGGAGAGGCAGAAAGGGGACAGGGCCAGGAGCTCCAGCACTCACCCCTCTGGCACAGGTACACGCAGCCCAAGCAGCTCAGAGCCTCTCAGCAGCAGGAATTAACCCACAAACCTGCTGGGTGCCATCACGTTGACCCTAAGTGGAGCACAGCCCAGCTCTAACCCACAAAACCACCACAGAGCAGAAGGAACTGAGTTATTCTGACTTTTATTTCATTGCGTCTTAGTTCACACAGTTGGTATAAAATCAGAAAAGCAAAGCAAAAAAAAAATAAGAAATAAAAAATTAAAAAAAAAAAAAAAAAAAAAAAAAAAAAAAAAAAAAAAAAAAAAAAAGACAAAGGAAAAAAAAATAAGAAAGAAAACAAAGAGCAACACAGTGTCTGGAGTCCTCAGAAGGCAGCCTGGGGTTGGTGCAGGTGCCCATTTCATGGCCAGACACGTGGCTGATGCAGACAGAGGACAGATACCTCCCTCTGGCAGCAAAGACTGATAGAGCTCCAGCCAGAGCTGCTTCTGTTCCTCTTGACCACAGGGAGGAAAAAAAAAAGGAACCTCAATTATAAATGCTTTATTAAAAATAATAGTAAGAGCAAATCTAAGTACACAAGCAGTTATAGCTCACTTATATTACACAGAATTATTTCTCATCTCTAGCTTCATCGTTTACCTCAGGATTGTTAACTGAATTTCCAGTGAATAAGGTTAAATGGCTAGCAATATAAGGAATGGTAAATAGATAGCACCATTTCATACATCTGGTATTCGATTTCATAGCTATACTGGGTTTGCTTCTTTCTCCACAGCAAAGGATTAAGCAGGTTTCACAGTGGGGAGCATCAGTGCCCCGGCACGGCACACACCCAGCCCCCCAGGCCAAGGAGGGAAAACCCACCTCGGTTTGCAACTCAACCTAAGTGATTTAAAAGCCCAAATTCCCAGCGGGTGTGGTGGCAAGGCAAGGGGACTCAGGCACGTAAGTTCATTTAGGCACTTGGGGCAAATCAAAAACTTTTGCTCCGAAATCCTTCAAACCTTTCGGAAGCGTCTCCTGTCAGATCTGGACGTGCATCTCAGTTCCCAGGATCACAGCATGTGGCAGGAGTGGGGACCAACCCCCCCCCAGGGCTGGTGGCACCTGACACCAGCCTAAAACCAGTCAGAGGTGGGATGTTCTGGTGGGGGGAGAGGGGCTGGGATGGGGAAGGAGAGTTCAGGTCAAGGAGGATTTTTGCATGAGAGGAAAGTCACCGCGCTCTTGTTACACTGTTAGGAGAGTAGTTCCTTAGGCACTTGCTTTAGGCTTTAAAACATAGCATATGGTCAACAAAAGCAAACAATACTATGTACATATATGTAAAAAGTGTTATAAATAGGGTTTTTTTAAACCACAGATACTATATACATCTTCAATTAACAAGTAACCCTTTTGAGTGTTTCCTTTTGGGGTCGGTTGGGTTTGGCTTTGGTTTTGGTGGGAGGGTTTATTCCTTTTTCTTCTCTCTTTTTTTTTTTTTTAATTTTTTTTATTTCCTTTTCTTAATTTTCTCCCTTTTTTTTTTTTTTTTTTTTTTTTTTTTTCCCCCGTTTTCTCGTCTATTTTTCCTCCGCCTTCATCTCCCCCGTGGACTCCAGGAGTGCCCATGTCCTGTCCCAGGCCCCGTGCCTCACTCCCGCTTCCGTAGGATGACGTAGATGATGCCACTGGCCAGGGCCAGGGGGAAGGCCAACCAGGCCAGGATGTAGGCGAATCCATAGGGAATGTTTTCCGAGGCTTGGTGCCAGTCCGTGTGCCTCACTGTGAAGATGGCTGCCCCACTCATCACACACAGCCCTGCCAGGAGAGCAGAGGGAGGAAAGGGTTAGGGAGAGGAGAATATCCATGAGCACGGGAAACTCTTCACCCTTCAGAACACCCCAGACTGGTTTGGGTTGGGAGGGACCTTAAAGCTCCCCCAGTGCCACCCCTGCCATGCCCAGGGACACCTCCCCCAGCCCAGGGTGCTCCAAGCCCCATCCAACCTGGGCTGAGACACTGCCAGGGATGGGGCAGCCACAGCTTCTGGGGGCAACCTGGGCACCCCCATGGGGAAGAACTTCTTCCTAACATCCAATCTCAATCTGCCCTCCTCTAGTTTGAACCCACAGGAACCCACTTAATCCATTTTATCCCCTGTCCATGCCAGTGCAGTGGGGATGCTCAGGTCTGTGCCCTGTCACCAGTTATCCCTGCCAACCCCGCTGCACCCAGGGCTTGTCCCTCTTCCCAGTATGCCCCCCTTGCTAGCCAGGGGCCAGCGTGGCTCCCCGAGGGGTCTCTGCCTGAGCCCAGCTCTGGTGGGCAGCAGTTTAGCTTTGTTGGCCAAACAACCCATCACTGTTGGGGCTGAACACAAAGCCACTTCTATTCCTGCCCCCAAAAAGCAGCTCTTTCAGTCAGTCCCTGCAGTTCAGTTACGGGGCCGTTGTTGGAGCCGAGTTCCAAAACCCCTGCCCAGACCTCAGGACCACCTACATTTAACCACCCTGCTCTTTGAGCTGCAATTCCTCTGGACACTGCTCCTTTGTTCTGGGAAAGTGCACACGTGGGAACGGGGTCGGTGACGGCGCCGCTGGGGCAGTTCCCACCCCCCGACCCCAGAGCCAACACCCACTGCCCCTGCCCCTGCCCAGAGACCACAACAATGGGCTGCAGATGGTGGTGGGGCAGAGAACAGGCGTGCAGCCACGCCTGTCACCTACAGCCAGCAGGACACACAGTGGCCATTGTCCCCCTGAGGCATTTGGCCAAACGGAGGGGATGGTTCCTGCAGCAGCTGCACCCATCCTGGCCCTGGAGAAGGTGCTGGGGGAGTGCAGGGCACCTGCACGCAGCTGCTCACACCCATGCGATGGAGCCTGATTGTCAGAGGACATTTTTAGTCTCGCTGTGACAGGCCAGGAGGGCAAACACAACCTGAACTCTGCTCCAGCAGGTCCGTGCATTCTGGCCATTTGCACATCCATGGACCTCCTGGCAACGTGGCCATGGCCGTGTCCTGCTTCCTACCAACCCCTCTGAAATTTCAGGTCACAAAGACCACAGAGCCCCAAACCCCCTCCTGCAGCCCTGGCTGGGGAAAGCACACAAAGGATGGTCCCATGCCCACTTCTGCATGGTCCATCCAGACCCAGACCTCTGCTACAGGACCTTCAGGCCCTGGGAAAGCTTCGTGGCAAACAGCTCACACTTTTTCTGTCCTTTACACTGGGCTGGGGAGTGATTTGGCCCAGCAAGGAATGAGCCCAACCACACAGCTCCTTAGCACACCCAGCACAGCATGGACAGGAGGGGCTGTAATCCCATTTTCTCCTCCTCTAAGAAACAGGATGGACCAGGAAAAGAAGCTTTCTGCTCCCAGATCTAACAGACAAGCTCTCCAGCAGACACTGCATTATTAATGCCCATTTCCCCTCCTCATCCCCACGGCTGTAATGGGTTCCTACCCATCTCCTTCTCCAGAGACACTCAACTGCTGTGAACCCACCACCTGCACTTACCCAGCTTTCATGCCACACTTGCTAATAAAAAGTGGTCCTCAACTTTTCCAGAGTTGGCAAAATCTTAGAGGATGCTCAAGAACTGTGTCTGAAGGTCAGTGGATGAGTTTTTCCACTGATAGAGTTGAACCAGGGTGGTTTTCAGTTTCATGGCTACAGCTCTAGCCCCCCAGCAGTCTCCTCCCCAGAGTCTGCCCTCACTTAGCTAGAACCTCATTGCACAAGTTAATTTCTTATAGTCTGTGGTGAACACTTGGAAATCCTCTCCTTTGGTTTCACACATGGAAACACAAATGAAGCCAGGGCCTTTATAGCATCTATATTTGGAGAACTCCAACACAGGACATGAACTGTAGGCTCCTTGCCAGCAGCCAGCTCTTGAAGAGTTAAAAATAGGAGCTGACAGTGCCAAGCCAGCTGGCTCACCCTGCTCCAGCAGCTCTTCAATGGCGTGGAAAGGACCAGGCCCCCTCATGGCAGGTCTATAAATAATCACTGGTTCCTCTTCCTTGCCAGAAGAGGCTCATCACTACATCCCCCACACCCCAGCACTGGGGGAACCTCGCCCAGCTCAGCAGAGTCACCCATCAGCATCCCACCCTGAGCCATGGGGCAGAGCTGGGGGGACCTTCCCTCTGGGTCTGCACCCCCCAGCCCAGACCACTGGCACAGCTCTGGCTCTGGGGGTCTGCACCCTGTCCCCCAAAACCTCCTCAGGTCCCTGCACCTCAAATGATCACAGCATCACAGAACCCCAGGCTTTGGGGTTGGAGAGACTTTAAGGATCATCCAGTGCCACCCCTGCCATGGGCAGGGACACCTCCCCCAGCCCAGGGTGCTCCAAGCCCCATCCAACCTGGGCTGAGACACTGCCAGGGATGGGGAGCCCAGCAGTGTCCCCCCAGCCACAGCTTCTGGGGGCAACCTGGGCCAGGGGCTCAGCACCCTCAAATTAAAGAATTTCCTGCTAACATCTGACCTAAATCTCCCCTCCTCTAGTCCAAAGCTGTTTCTGATGTGAGGGGCAGAGGAGCTTAGATGAATAATGGGACCTGAGAGCCAGACCCCACCCCAGGGTGTGCCAGACCTCAGACCCAAATCATTCAACCCCCTTCTCCTTCCCTGGGCCACGCAGCAGCCAGAGGGGTGGCCCTCCTGCTCTGGTACCCAAAGACAGGCTCGTGTCCACCATCCCCCTTTCCCCTCCCGTGACAGCCCCATCCATCAGCCCCCACTTACCAGCAAGGATTTGGAAGATTCCAGTCAGGTAAAACCTCCCACCCTTGGTGAGGGTGAAGAGCTGGCAGAAGAAGAGGAACAGGGACAAGACACTGAAGATGATGGAGAGGATCATCATGGCCTGGACAGACTGCAGCCATTCTGGGGGAAGACAGATGGAAACCTCAGTGAGTCCCCACCACAGCCCTCGGCACCAGCCCAGCCCTGGGTCCCATTCAGTTTCTGAGGAGCTGGGGGAGATGTGGTCACATCCAGGGCTGGGCAGCTCCTCAGCACCAGCTTGATGCTTCAGGACCTGTGTGTGTGCATGGACCCATGGGCACCCTCAGGGAGCATTGAGAACAAAATAACATCAACAATAACATAAATAACACAACAGCAGAGTAAAAGGAGGACTCTGTTCAGTTCTGGAGTCCTCAACATCAGAAGGACACAGAGCTCCAGAGGGCTGAGCACCTGGTCTAGTGGACCCTTCCCTGGGAAGCCAGGCTGAGGGATTGGGGTTGTTCAGCCTGGAGAAGAGGAGGCTCCCAGGTGAGCTCAGAGCAACCTCCCAATATCTGAAGGGGCTACAAGAAAGCTGGGGGAGGGCTTTGGACACGGGGGGTAGGGAGAGGACAAGGGAAATGGGTTAAAACTTGGAGAGGGGAGATTGAGGTTGGACATGGGGAAGAAATTCCTTAATTGGAGGGTCCAGGTTGCCCCCAGAAGCTGTGGCTGCCCCATCCCTGGCAGTGTCCCAGCCCAGGTTGGATGGGGCTTGGAGCACCCTGGGCTGGGGGAGGTGTCCCTGCCCATGCAGGGGGTTGGAACTGGATGAGTTTTAAGGTCCCTTCCAACTCAAACCATTCCATGACTCTGTAAGCCAAGGAGAGATTTTAGGTTCGACCTGAAACCCGCAGGAATCAAGACAAAAGCTTCACCCCAGGCCCTGGGGATTCAGCTGTACTAGAAACACCACAGCCATGTGCAACGGGCCGAGAGGGAAAATAAACACAGGGCAAGTGAAAACACCCTCTGTCCTTGGCCAGCCAGACCTTTTGGGAAGAGCTTTCCCCAGCTGCCAAAGGCAGTGACCTCCCAGAGCAAACCAGCTGAACCAGCCCCTGCCTGACTCACTGCCCAGTTATTTCTAGGCTCTGTGGGTGTGTAACTCCCCACGTAAAAAAAAAAATAAATAAACAAGCGAAGTGCATCTCCAGCCCATGAGCAGCTCGACAGAAAGAGGCAGTGCCCTGCCAGGCTGGGGCTCTCCTCCCTAAGCTCTCTGCCTTTGCCTTGCCTTGTAAAGCCTGAGCTCAAAATGAGTATCTGCAGCCTGCCTGTAAGGTCTTGAAGGATGCAACATTGGTTAATTCACATGAAAGCCAAGCAGGACTCAGTGCAGGTAAACTGAGGCACGGAGTGCCCAGTGAAAGGCAGAAAACTCACATTTTGGGCTGGATCCTCAGACAGGGGAGAAACAGCAGCAGAGACACAGAGAACCTGAGAATGGTTTGGGTTGGAAAGGACCTTAAAGATCATCCAGTTCCAAACCCCCTGCATGGCCAGAGACACCTTCCACTAGACCAGGTTGCTCCAAGCCCCATCCAACCTGACCTTGGACACTGCCAGGGATGGGGCAAGAGGCAGAACTAAGTCTCAGATCCATGCTCCTGCCCCAGTTCTCCTCCCATCAGCTTCGCTCCCCAGCTGCAGGAATCCGCTTCCTGCTGCAAAGAACTGATGCAAAACTTGAAAATAAAGCCAGACCTCAGCTCAGCAACCTTCAACACTGGGTACACCGAATGAGGGACTTATTTGAGTCCCCTCTGGGACTCCCAGAACAGCATCTGGTCCCAGAGGGGAGATCCAGCCTCCCCCCCAGATCCTCACGAGCGGTGCTGGTGGAGGCGAGAGGGGAATTTGGAGCGAGGCACAGCTGGGACAGCAGCCATGCCAGAGAGCTTCCAGCAAATCCATGCCTGCAGGGAACATCCTGAGCAGTTTAGTCATGTCTGGCCTGTCTGGCTTCACACCATCCCTTCCACCTCTTGCCTTTGCACCTCACCTCCTGGCATTCACACAACGCAGCAAACTCCAAAACTCACCAGCGCAGGCAGAACCCACCCGGAGCAGCCCTGCTCACTGCAGACAGCTTTTCCTTCCCCTCCTTTCCAGCCTTCCAGCCCCAAATTGCTTTGCAGTATCAACAGGACCTGCTAAGGAGCTGCTGAACTTCACTCCTTTCAATGCCACCTTGACATCCACAGGCTTTACATCCTCTGCTGCCATTCCTTAGGCAGGAACAGCTCTGACTGCTGTCAGGAGAGCCCAGCATGGCTTTCACCCCCAGGTACACACAGAATGTCCCGTGTATTTCACCTCTCTCAGCTGGCCAGGCAGGAACCCCCCCCCTGCCCTGACCACAGCTGCCCCCTCCTCAGCTCCCACCGTGCTAAGCCAGTGGGTGACAGAGGGGATGAAGCAACTCGAGTGCTGCTAAAACTCAAGCCACAGATCATCACTCAGATGGGGCTGGAGAAGCAGAGTTAGAGCGTGTCCAGCTGCCAGACTGCAATTTCCTTCCCCAGAAAGGGCTCTCATCCCAGGGCTGGGACGTTGAGCTCTTGGCTCACCCTTTCCCAAGCCCTAAAGGGGGGTCCAGCTCCATGCACCAGTGGAGCCAAAGCCTACCCTGAGCCCTGCACTCTGGGCCAGGACCCAGGCAGCCAAGTCCTTTGTCATTTCAAAGGCCACAGGATCCGGCCCGGAGAGGAGCCCCTTTTGCTCCGAGGTGGATGCTCCAAGTCCTGGTTATTTTAGGAGAAGGCTGTCTAGACGGAAAGCTGAGCCGAGCTGCCCTTTTAATTGCATCCGCCTCCCCGTGCCTCTTTTTTGGTTCTGAATGTGAGTGATTTATCTGGGCTTTTCAAAATCCCATTGTAACAGAGAGCCATGTCAGAGGAACATAAAGGCAGGCACAGAGGTGGGGGGGAAGGAAAGCCCCCTGTGACCCGAGGGGTTTCAGCGGCCAGAGAGCATCAGTTACAATTGGGAAACCATGAGATGATCCCAGAGCTTTGGTTCTGCTTACATCCTGCTTTTCCCTGCCTTTTATTGGCCTCCTCCAGGCAACCGAGGGGGGGCAGGATCCCCAGCTCAGCACCCCAGCCCTGCGAGCTGCTGGACTCCCCTTAACCCCAGCCCGAGCTTCCCGTTGCCTTCAGCTCTATCCGGACCTCTAATCGCCTCGAATTCACCCGAAACCCCCACTAAAACTGCAGCTCGGATTGCCACCTCCTCAACTCCCGAGCCTTTCAGCTCCTTTGCCCCTACCTCGAGGCTTTTTAAAAAACAAAACAAAACAAAACAAAGCCCCAACACATTTCCTACCGGGAGGTCCGGGCCCCGGAGCTGTGCCGGGGGCTGTCAGCACTGTTTACTCCCAGGCTGTTATTTGTGGTTTCCCCTGGGCAGCCAGACGGTTCTTCCATTTTTTCCTCTCTTGCATCTCTTCAGCTCCCTGTTTATATCTTTGTTCCTCAGGAGGAGGAAGAAAAGGAAACGGAGTGGAAGGGGCAGATAACAGCCTGCCCGCCGCTTCCGGAGAGGACCCATCGGGAGCGTTTTTAGAGCCATTTCAGGCAGGCAGAGATGAAGTCAAGAAGTTTTTGTGGTTGGTTTTTGTTCTGTTTGGTTTTTCAAAACAAAATTGAAACTTTCCCCAAGTTTTGCAAGCCCTGATGCATTCCCAGCACTGCTTATAGCAGCAGGGAAAAGGCTTCGCCCCTGCCACGCTCAAAACCGCATTTCACTGCCCTGAGGTCTTAACAGGAAAGAAGAAAAAAAAAAAAAAAATAAAAACGCAGGGCAGAAATTGAAACCGAGAGCCGAAAGTGCAGCTGAAACCCCCAGAAAGACTGCAGCAAACCCAACCTCTTCCAGCAAAGCCCCAGCCCTTTCTCCAGGGTGGTTTTACACCCGGGCAAGGGATGCAGCTGAGCAGGATTGCTGGGGCGGGCAGAAAGGTGCCCATGGCCGAGAGGAGATCCTAAAGGCCAGGAACTGTCTCCTCAGGGTTCGGTTCGTGGCTCTCTCCTAAACACCTTCCCCTCTCTAGATCCAGCCAAGGAGAAAGAACGAAGTGGCGGCTCCTTGGAGGAATCAGTCCCTAGAGGTGCTGAAAGCCATCACGAAAGGAGTGATTAGCACTAATCACCCTTGAGAGCTCCACCCTGCAGCTGACGAAACGTTTTACACCTACAGCTTCCCCTTTGCAAAAATCAACCCCTTCTGGGGCAGAACGCATCCCCTGTGGCAGGGAATCCAGCCCCAAGTAGAGGGAGGGGAAATCGCTTCCCACATCTGCATGGTTAGAACCTGCTGCAAGCCCAGTCTGACCAGCAAGGCCAGGAGGAGCTCACCCAGCTGCTGGCACGATGGTTCCAGCCTGGGTCTGCCAGGCAGAGCTGGGGCCTTGGGGCCGTTTTGCCGAAGCAGCATCTCAGGCTTCAAGGTCTGGTTAGAAACCCGAACCCAGTTTGCACCCTCCCCTAGGAAGTGGACGGGTCACATCACAAGTGCTGGTGTTGAACCTCAACAGACCCCTTCAGAGGGCTGAAGAAGGGTGAGTTGAGGCTGCAGAGTCCCCAGTTAACTGCCTGGCTCTGCTGGGGCTGAACATCAGCCCCTGGCCCCTCGGCAGCTCCCTGGAGCCACCCAGCAAGGCAGAAAAGCTCAGCAACCAAGGGAACATCTCTGCCCCTGGGGACAACAGCCACATCCAGCAGAGCTGCTGAGTTCTCCTGGGCAAAAACCAGCTCCCTGACATCACAACTTTCTTCTGCTTCAGTCCCAGACCTCCCACCAGCAGCAGGTCAGACCTACCCTGGCCCTGCTCTGGGCTGCTGGATGTTTGAGCTGGGAAAAGCAGGTTTTTCACTCAAAAGTGGCTCCTTCCCTACCTTCCCACATCCAGTCCCTGCAGAGGACCACGGGATGCTGGATCAATGTACTCCTGGAAAGTCCACCAGAAAAGAGCTCCCAAGATGTTTGTAAGGCTGAGGGGATGGTGAATGAACACAGTGCTGGAGCTGTGCCCAAGTAGCCCCTTCAGAGGATGAAACCCTCACAGACCTCTTTTCTCTTCTTGTCCTCTTTTCTTCTCAGCTGTCCTCCCTTTTGCTTTCCCCTCAAAGCTCCATCCAAGAAGTCTGTGAGGTCGGTGAGGTCCACAGCTCTCCAGAGCTGCCACATCCAAACAGGAGCAGGTTCTGGAGCATGGCCTGTCCTCTGCATCCCTGTGGTCCAGCCATGATGCAGCAGCTGTCCCATTGAAGCTCACATCCCACAGGGGCAACCTCTGATGCTGCCAAGGGAGCAGAAAGCTGTTGGCACCATGCAAACACATTCCAACAGCTCCACGATGTCCAAGCCAGCTCCTCTCCAAGGCCCCTGGTGTGACGGCTCTGACCTCCTTTTGGTTTGCATGTGAGAGCAGGCACAGGTGGTAGATCCATCATTTTAGGTCCTCCAAGGGCTCCTGCTGCAGTCCAGGCACCAGAAGCAGGGATGGGGAGTCGGTGTGCCACAAACCACACTCCTGGGGTACACCCAGCCTGTGGCCATGGGGACACCCCGGTCTCATTCTTCTGCTTTTGCAGTCACCAGGTACCTACATTTTGCCTTCTTCCTCCCTTCTGCTCCTTTTCTGTGGGCCAAAGCCCCCTCCCATGCAGCAGGGAAGGCCAACAGACACCCCCCGCCCCCTTACACAGAAAAATGGGAGCCAAAATTATCAGAAGAACAAGCAGCAACAAAACACCTGGTTTGAAGCAGAGGAAATCCCTTTCCTATCATGGGGCAACAGGGTTGTGGCAGAGACTGATCCCAAACATTCTCCTGGAATACCCCACGGTTTATTTTAGGCAACTAAAGGGCAAGACACCTGACTTAGGCAAATGTTATTGATGGCCAAGGGGGTGCCCTGGACCCCCAGACTGCCAAGGCTCAATGCTGGCTTTTTGCTGCAAACTGCAAAGACCCTGAAGGACCAGAGATGTCCCCAAAGCAGGATCTCTCTGCATGGGGTCTGTGGGCTGAATGGGATCAGCTGATGGCCAGGACCTCTCTCCAAAGGCTCTGTGCTACCACCCAAACAAGCTACACCTCACTGACTGCCCAGCTTCATTCCACCAGCCTCAGCATCTTTAAACCTGGCTCATTTCTTGCCAGGTTGCAGCAGCCCAGCAGCAATAAAGCAAAGGGCTGCAGCAGCCCAAGCAACAAATGGGGCAGAAGGGAACTTCAGCATTCAATAAACGGATGAAACCATTTTTAAAGTCTTCATCTTGAAAATTTTTCATCTTGAAATGTTTCAATTTCTAATTTGCAGGGGCAGCTGGGCTATCACCTCCCCTTCTCACCCTCCTGTGCTGGGAAGTGCTCCCTCACCTGTGACCAGTTCTCCAAGTCTTGCTCCAGTTGGTGCATTCTTGACTCTTCCAGGGGGCTGGAGGGGAATTTGCCTCCATCTCTGATTTTGTGATATTTTATCCTCACTATTAATAATGGAATTTGGCATTGACAATTACTTTACCTCAGTAAATTTTCATCATGTCCAGCTGCAAAAAAGGATTACAGTGAGTGAAGTGGCACCTCCCTCTCTTCATACCTTTTTCCAGGTTACCCAGGTCCAGCATTGCTGGAAGGAAAAGTTTGGAAGCCTTAAGGCAACGGAGCTACTCCAGGGGGACCAGCAAAGCAAACCCAATAGGTTTTATGCATTTTAAAGTGAAGCAGCAGCACAATTCCTCCTGGGAAGAGCTGATAGCTCAGGTGACAGATGTCCCTTTCTTGTGCCAGGGATGCAGATGTTTCCAGCCTCCTCAAGTGTGAAACAAAACAAAAAAAAGCATTTGAAGGCCCAGCAGTGCTGTCCCATGTGCCAGAGGGCAGGGGGTCTGGAAGAGGGAGGTTCATCCCCCTGAGCATGGCAATGCCAGCCCCACTGATGGCAGGTCCATCCCTGCCCCCCCAGGGCAGACCCCCACTCTGGGTGACCCACCAGGGCTTTTGTAGCCATCCCATCAGGGAATGACTGGGTGCATGCAGGGTGCCCAGGCAACCCCTGGACTGGCAGCCTGCACATTTCCCAAGCTTTGGGGTTTTCTCTTCCCTTTCTACAAGCCAAACCCCACCAGCCTGCCAGAGAGCACACCAGTTGTGTGAAAGCCACGGGAGAAATGGTAAGAGGGCAACAGGAAAAATGTCTCCTGGTGGTACAGAAGGATGTAGGAATCTCCATGGAGGTCCCTGCATTGGGCATTCCCAGCAAAATCAGGACGAGAGTTAGAAAGTAGCAGGGGGAAAAAACAACAAAAAACCAGCACATCTTTTTGCCTGAAATACAAAATTTCAGTTGTGGAAAGAAAAAGGAGGGAGAGAATATCTCTGTCTGGAAATCTGGGGTGGAATCTCCTGAGGAGCAGTGGGGCCCATGGCTGCAGGGGGCTGGAACACAGCTCAGCCCCAGCCTGCAGAGCTGAATTCTTCAGATAAGTTTTTTCCAGGAATGTCTGACAGGGCAAATGAAGCAAAGATTGCAACATTTTTTCCATAGTTTCTTGGGCTCTTGAATTGAAATAAATAAATAAATAGGTAAATAAATAAATAAAACCCAATCACTAAAAAAACCCAAACCAACAAACCCCACATCGTTACCTCATGGTGAAAACTCAGGAATGGGAGCAAGAAGCAGGCAGTTGTCCAAGGGACAGAAGTGGGTGGCATTTCCTCCTCCCTCCCATCAGGGCTGCTCAGCCCTGGCACGGGCAGGGGGGTTCAAGCCCTGCTGAGAGCAATCTGGGAGCTCAGCCTCCAGCCAAGCCAACTCCATCCCATGCCCAAGGGATGGAACATCCCAGGGGTCCTCCAGTGGTTGACCCGTGGGTTGTATTGCTGCATATTCCATCCCCACGGGATAATCTATAAGGTCAGGAGCTCAGACTGGAAACCTGCCACCTTGTTAAATGCAAGCAAACCTTGATGGGAGCTGATTTTATGTAGTTCTGCTTCTCTTAGATAAATAATGGCCATTAAACAAAAGGGTCCCTGTACAGGGGGAGGCTCATCCATCCTTTCCCTGCTGAGACCAAAAGGAGGACCCCAGCACAACAACCCCTTCCCCAGCCCTCAGCCATCCCAAAGACACAATACCAGCCCTAAAACCTCCCCACGTTCCAAGTACAGAGTACCCTCTTCTCCAAAATGAGAGGAAAAGAAATAAACGCACCACAGCAGCCACCACCATGGCCAGAGGGGGATAAAAAAGCCTCTGTGTAAAGCCTGGGTTCTGCAAAACTTCCCCCCAATGAGGATTTCTTGCTCTTAGCCCAGAGCAGACCTTGGCACCCTGTGATTAACCATGAAGCACCATCCTTGGCACAGCCACAGCCAAACAGATCCTTAAGGCTCTCAGCACAGCCCGTGTCCTCAGGGAGGGTCTGGGGGGTTTGGAATAGGATCTTCTGTATTTTTAGCACATTCCTAGCAAAGAGCATCTGAGGAGCACAGCAAGAAGGGGGCAGGGGATAAGTGTGAGCCTCAGAGGTGGCACTGCCACAGCCCTGTGTCCCCACCATCACTCCACAAAGTGACCACCCAGCAGTGCAGGGGCAGTGGGAGCGAGGAAGAGGGTGCAGGAAGGATGGCACAGGGTGTTCTTCTTCTCTCTCTCTCTCTTTTTTTTTTTTTTTTTTTTTATGAACAGATTGTAAAAGCCTTGCCTAAACCTGGGAATTATCTTTTGGTTTGGTGTTCCTGCAGCACCGCTGAGCTCCGGATCCTGCACCCAGCTCCCACACCCCTGCCACGGGCTGGATGGGGCAGAAGCTCTTCCCCAAGCCAGATCCCCCTCTTTCTGATGCCAGGGCAGAAGCTTGGTATAAATAAGAGCTGGTAGAGAGTTCTATAAGACCTGAGCACGATGTCTCTCTGCCCACAGGGGAACCTTGCCAACCCAACTCAGAGGCTCAACCATATTTTTTACAGGGCTTGACTGTAGCCCCCTGAACATTAAAAAAATCATTGCTGGAAGGGATCCAGGAGGAAGCCCCTCTTTGAGCAGCTTCTGGGACCAGGGCCATACTGACTCCAGCATGGAGAAAACCATCCCTGACACATATCAGACAAACCCCTCTCCATCCACACTGCCAACACCCCCGACATCCAAACACCCAGAAAAAGCACCGGAGGTTTGCAGAGCAAAAGATTTGGGGAGGCTTTAGAGCCCTCGGGACTCTGGGCTGGGGGTGAGGGGGAGGAAAATCGCTGCCTTTTATTTCCAAGTGCAAGGCCAGCAGTTTTGGAGCACGAGTGAATGGGGGAAGCAGCCTACGCTGCAGATCGCCAGCCCCGGCCAACGGGTGATGGAACCCGCGGCTCCTCCTCTGGGCTGGGCTGGGATGGGATGGGCTGGGATGGATGGGCCGGGATCCAGCGGCTTCCCGGCTGGACACCACCAGGCGTCAGCAGAGCTCAGCCCTGATGCCTTCGACTCCCACCCAAACCAGAGGCTGAGCCCACGCAGGACCACACACTGCTGCAGCACCCACCTCCCCAGGGCGGCACCCGGGAGGGTTTTGTGCCCGGCAGGCTGGGGCTCAGGATGAACTGGATCCCCCACTGACTGCTCCCCAGCACCGCAAGAGTTTCGGGAAGCATTCCGAGCTCTCCTGAGTGGCTGTTCCCTCCTTGCCAAGCCCACGTGGCACTGGTGTGCTCCCAGTGTCCTGGGTGGGATTCACAGCTGGTTTCACTGGGGGTTACCCCGGGGAGAAGGTTTCCACGGGAAAGCAAAAAGCAGGAGAGCTGAGAACAAGAAGAGCAAGGAGGCTGTGGAGGGATCCAGCACAGACCCTGTGAGGAAGGGCTGAGGGAGCTGGGGGTGTCCAGGCTGGAGAAGAGGAGGCTCAGGGGAGACCTCATCACTCTCTACAACTCCCTGAAAGGAGGTTGGAGCCAGGGGGGGGTTGGTCTCTTCTCCCAGGCAGCTCTCAGTAAGACAAGAGGCCATGGGCTTAAGAATTTTTTCCTAATATCCAACCTAAACCTCCCCTGGCAGAGCTGAGGCTCTGNGGGAGGTTTAGGTTGGATATTAGGAAGGAATTCTTTCCAGAGAGGGTGATCATTGGAATGGGCTGCCCAGGGAGGGGCTGGATTCTCCATCCCTGGAGGTTTTTAAGCAGAGACTGGATGTGGCACTGAGTGCCATGGGCTGGGAACCACGGGGGGAGTGGATCAAGGGTTGGAATTGAGGATCTGAGAGGTCCTTTCCAACCTGGATGATGATTCTGTGAAATGTTGGGCATAGCAGCACTGGTGTCAGGCTCATCTTCTGGGGAAACTGAGGCAAAGGCTTTCCTGAACCCCTGAGCACCACTTGTGGGTTACTGGTCCCACAAGGGGCTGTGCAAATTCATCCCCACAGTGGCCCAGCAAGCACTCCACCCCTGCTGACCTCAGCAAACAGCTCCCTGGGTGATGTCACTCAGTGTGACATCAGCCTTCACCCAGCTCAGGCCAGAGGTGGCTCTTTGGCCACCCCAGCTGTGCAGGTGCCACGGGGACCGTCCCAGCAGCAGGACAAGGAAGGGCCTGAGTGCTCAGCACATCCCCCACACGGGGCTTGCCAGTGAAGCAGAGGGTGAGGATTGTGCCCTGAACCTCACCCTGTCACTGCAGCAGAAAGCAGGGCAAGGGACAGGGTGTCCTCTGGTGACAGGCTGTCCTCGGGGCACCACGGCCACCTGGAAAGCACTCTCCCAACCACAGCAAGAAGGAAGCATGGCCAGAGCATCCCCTAAGCTCCCAGCAGACCAACAGGCACCCAGCAAACCCCACATCTGTACATCCCAATCACAGAACGCTGGAAGTGACCCAAATGGGCAAAGGACAAGAGAGCACCTAAAAGCACTGGAGCAGCTCAGGTCTGCTGAGGCTGAGTGTGCCAAACCCCCCGGCATGGTGCTGCCAGGGTAGAGCAATGGGCATTGGATCTGGTACCCACCCTGAGCCCCGTGGCAACTTTGGGCACAATCCCCCCAGCAGGAATAGGAGGGGACTCTTCCTCCTCCATCTGGGGACAGAGCAGAGGAGGGGAAGGGGTGGGAGGGACCAGCATCAGGGGGGGAAGCAAGAGGGAATCACAAACAACCTGCACAGGCAAATCCTCCTTGATCTCCAAAGTCTGGGGAGCAGAACCAAAGCGAGGGGCTCGCTGGGCAGCACTCACCATTCGTGGACGACGTCAGGCAGTGGAAGATGTCACCCATCTCGACCTTGCTGCAGTTCTGCCAGAGGTCTGCCGTGTGCTTGTCACTCACCAGCCATTGCTGCCAAGAAACAGCCCCATGAGCAGAGCCCTGGCCCCAAACTTCTGCCCCCAGCAGCCCTTAGCACCCACCAGCACCAGGCTGCCCCTTGGGGAGCTCCCAGGCATGTGCTTTGCTTGAAAAGAGTAAAAGAGTTTGGGATTTTTTTTTTAATTATTATTATTATTTTATTTTTTTATGGAATGTAAATACTGATATTTGCTTTTAGCTGCTTTTGCCTCAACGGCAGGAAAACAGAAGCTCTTTATTCTCTTCAAACATGGACCAAGTCCCACAGGGGACGCACGCTTCCCTCCTCTCCACCTTCCCCTCCTGTGGCCTGGCCGGGCTATTTGAATGCTTCCATGTGATTTCTAACGACTTGGAAGATTTTTGTAACCTTCTACTACTATTACCAAAAAAAAAAAAAAAACAAAAAAGGAAAACTAACGAGGTGAAGAATAATTTGGTGAAGGAAGCCTGCAACTCGCCAGCTTCATAAAACCTCTGCCTTGAAACTAAATCAAACCTCTGCCTGAGTAGGTGACGTGGGAATTGGGCTCTGGACTGAGAATGGTGCTGGGGACCCTCTGTGCAGCATCCAACCCTCAGTCCTCCCACTGTTTGCAAGGCTTAAGCTGCAAAAATCACCAGCAGGAGCTCATTTGGGTTAGGAGAGAGGCTGTGCCTGATCCACAGCCCCAGAGGAGCAGAGCTGGAGGGCAAAACTGCTGGTGCTGAGGAACCAGTGCCCAAACCAGCCCCGTTTCAAGGGGTTTTGCTCAGACTGGCTGTACTGGTCCTGCAGGCTGGAACCCGTTAGCAGGGGAGCTCCCTCATGGATGGGTGGTGCAGAGGCAGCTCCCCGCAGGGTGCTTTGGGTGCTCTGAGGCTGCTCCGTGGTGTGAACCAGCACACAGAGAAGCTTCAGCAGTGCTCTCCCTGCTAACAGGGATGCCCTCAGCACCCACTGCAGCACCCAACCAAGAGACCCAGCAGCTACACCTGACAGCACACATCCAGAAAGAGCTTTTCAGGGCAAAACGCTCCCCAAAATCCCACTGTTGGTTCTGACCGTAACCAGCAAGTAAAAATTTCCTAAAAGCCATGCCAGAAAATAAACCACAAATAAAAATGTCACCTCCTGGCCTGGCTTTTAGGAAATTTTTACTTGCTGGTTACGGTCAGAACCAACAGTGGGATTTTGGGGAGCGTTTTGCCCTGAAAAGCTCTTTCTGGATGTGTGCTGTCAGGTGTAGCTGCTGGGTCTCTTGGTTGGGTGCTGCAGTGGGTGCTGAGGGCATCCCTGTTAGCAGGGAGAGCACTGCTGAAGCTTCTCTGTGTGCTGGTTCACACCACGGAGCAGCCTCAGAGCACCCAAAGCACCCTGCGGGGAGCTGCCTCTGCACCACCCATCCATGAGGGAGCTCCCCTGCTAACGGGTTCCAGCCTGCAGGACCAGTACAGCCAGTCTGAGCAAAACCCCTTGAAACGGGGCTGGTTTGGGCACTGGTTCCTCAGCACCAGCAGTTTTGCCCTCCAGCTCTGTTCCTCTGGGGCTGTGGATCAGGCACAGCCTCTCTCCTAACCCAAATGAGCTCCTGCTGGTGATTTTTGCAGCTTAAGCCTTGCAAGCAGTGGGAGGACTGAGGGTTGGATGCTGCACAGAGGGTCCCCAGCACCATTCTCAGTCCAGAGCCCAATTCNGCTGGGGAGGTGGTTCTGCCCCACTCCGCTTTCAGGAGCAGCCACGCGTGGGTGGGTGGATGGGTGGGTGGACTCATGGGTGTCCCAGAGAGGGTGACACAGCGGAGTGTGACACTGCAGGATGCCGGGGCGTGCCCTGGGCAGGATCTGGCCCGGGTCCCTTGGCTGCAGCGCTGGGTGTTTCCCTAAGCTGGGGAGGGCTGGCAGGGAGCTTCCCCCTCCCAGGCATGGATGGGGAGGAGAACACCGTCAGCAAGGAGGTTCCACGGGGAGGGCAGATTGCTCCGCTGCATCAGGCGGCTCCTCCCCGCTGGAGCCACTTTGTGTAGCCCCGGAGGGCCGGGATTTGGGGAGCTGTGCTGAAGCCGAGGGGAACTTCCCGGCTTAGGGACGCTGTGTCCAGGGAAGTGTCACCTCTGCGATTTACTCCTGCGATGACAACGTGGTTCTACCCCTTGGGAGTGTCTTTTAGCACTTGCAAGCCAAATCCTGTGGGAACTGAGCAACTGGGGAGTTTTTCCAAAATGCTGGAGCGCTCAATGCTTGGAGTGGAGGAGGTGGCTGCAGTCTGGCACAGCAGCCTCCGCTGTCCTCAGCCGCAGCTGAGCCACTGAAATAAACCTGACAGACACACACTGGTCCCCAGCAGTGCCCACGGGAGCCCTGCACATCCCTGGGAGCCCTGAGCACTAGCACCTGCCTCCCCATCACCTCTCTCCTCCCCACGCTCCAGCTCCAAACTAGTTCTTTGTTGCTGAGACGAGGGAATCCGGCAGGCAGCCACCACAACTGGAAATCTTGGGAGAAAGAGGGGGAGAGGCGTGCTTGGCTCCTTCCTCCTGGCGAGCAGAGCCTGTTCCCTGCACCACGGGCTCTGGCTCCTCCGCACTCCTCTAAGCGGTCCCACTCGCCAGCAAGTGGGAGTTCAGAGAGCTCTGGGGGGTCGGGGGAAGGGGTCGGGGGGTGCTGGGTCAGTGGTTGAAACGAGACCTCCAACCTCAACCCCGTCCGCACTCAGGTCCCTGTTCCCTCCCCTCCGCGATGCTGCCCCGGCCAAACCCGGCTCCCGCGGCTCCTCCCAGCTCTGCCCGCTGCAGGTTTTGCCCTGCCTGGTTTCAAAGGATGCGATTTGCTTTCCCTCCCTTTGGAAAAAGAGCCACGCGTTTCCCTGCCGCCACCACCCCCTCCTGACGCTGCTGCCCCAGTGCCATCCGGGACTGCGAGCCCCAGAGGACTCAAACAACTGGACCGCCATCAGGACATTCCTGGCTAATGAGGCTATTTCGGGCTCTCTCGCCTCTCCGGGCAGAGCTCTGCTGCTTTCAGAGCAGGATCCGCCTCCACGGCTGCGTAAACACGGAGAGAGAAGAAGGGTCTCGCCTCCGAGGACTGCCACTGCCCCCTAAAACCTGTCCCTGGAGCCCATCTCCTCCTCTGGGCTGATCTGGGATCACGGCTCCTCTGGCTCCGGATGGATTGTCCGAGCCAGCAGCAGAGGGGGTGATGCTCAGCGGTGGGAGAGTGCTGGGAGGTGTGTGGGGGTGTGTGTGTGTGTGTCACATGCTGCACCCAAAGCTCCTCCGTGAAATGTGGGAAAGCAAAAACCACCTTGGCTGGAGTTCTGAAAACGTTGCCAAAAGCAGCTTTTGAAGCATGGGAGAAATATCTGAAACTCAAAAGAAGGGAAAGAGTAACCTGGAGGTAAGGCAGCCTGCTTTGGCTAAGAGTTGCAGATTAGAAACTTTGGAGGAAGCCCAGAGGGAACAACACATCACTCCCGTGCTCCTCAGACACTTCTCCTCTTGGAAAATCCATCGTGGAGCTTTGGGAACACAACTGCTGAGCACGTTCTGCCCTGCCAGCTCTGGCACAGGGAGAGGCTCCAGGAGCTCCATGAATTCACACAAGAACACTGGAGGCAAAGCTCACCCCTACACCTTCCACCAACCAGAGGTGCTCCATCCAGACCAGGAGGAGAAGAGGCAGAAAAATGGGAATGTCCACAGCAGAGCCCGTGGGTTTTGCTGGAAGATGAGATGGCATCACAGCTCGACCCAGCACAGACTGGGAACCACACTCTGCTCCCCATCAAGGGCTCCAGGGCTTCCCCACTTTGGACTCCACCAGTGTGGCTAGCAGTGGTCACTGCCTAAATACAAGCAGGCACCACAATAGATCTGGAAAATGCTTTTGCTCTACAGACAAGATTCACCCCAGGCTGTGCTGGGAATCCCATAAGATGGCCAGGCTGTATAAACACTGGGGGAAAACAAAAATGTGGATTTCTCACTTTGAATCTATCCCAGGGAATCACTGAAAATTCTTCCAGAGCTTCAGGATTGAATTGCTAGAATAATGTGAATTTAGGAGGAAAAGAGGGTTTTAGGTCACTTTAACGGGCTCAGATGCTAATCTGACAAGGCAGTGACAGACTTTGAGGACCCTGATGAACAGGCTGTGAGCCCCATTTAACTGTGTCTGCAGCTTCACCAGAGCCAGCACACCAAAAGACACAGTTTTCTGTCTGTCTTCTTGTGGATGAACTGCTGTAACCCCAAGACTTTGCTCTGTCATCACCATTTTTGGGGGGTGGTTGCCTATTCCCTGCTCTGTTAGCAACAGGGGATCTGAAACACAAAGGGAAGGGGCAGGACCTGCACTGCCAGCAGGAAACCTGGGGCTGGGGACAGGACAACAAAAAATCCTGTTTCCAAACAACTCTGCAACAAGGGGAAAAGGAGAGCAGTGCCTGGTTTGTTGTGCATTTTCTGGAGAACCCAGAGTGCTGAGGATGTGCACCGAGCTGGGTCTCAGGCAGGTGCTGGTGCCCCAGGAAGGAGCCAGAGGAAGAGGCCTTATCCCCAGTGCAAATGCACTGAAAGGGAGGGTTTTGCCTTTGCTGATAGAACTGGTGGCACAGCTACCCAAAAAGCTGCTTCAACAGCAAAAAAATAAAATAAAATTTTAATTTTTTTTATACAATAGAAAGGGAGATTTATACACAGCAAACTTCTAAAACAAGAGCATTGAACACATCTTGGAGACATCTACTTCTCCTCACATTTGTTTTCCACCAAACCAAGAAGAATGTACAAAAATATTTTGGTCCTGTCTGCATTCATGCCCCAAAACCAACTCCATCCAGTTTTTTTACTTTCAACTCCAAGCCAGCTGTCATCACTGAGAGAGCCAGGCTGGAATTCCTGCAGAAAACCCCACAGGTTTCAGTGAAACCAGAATTAACCCACTGATTGCAAAAGCCAAAACACCCAACCAAGGTTCCCAGCTGGGACATGATGCAGAATACACCCAGCTGCTTCCAGAAACCACCCAAAGATGATTTGTGCTCCTCTCCCTCATGTTTATAGCACATGAAAGCAGCCAACCCTCTCTGGGCATCCATGGGGAACCTACAGAGACCCAAACCAGCTCTGAGCTTACTTTTTGACCAAATTCAGGAGTTTTAGCGTTTTGGCTTCATCAGGCCCAGGTCTGGCCCCTTCTTCAGTCTCCTCCAGGGTCCCAGGGGTGGTCAGGGATGCTCCAGCCCCTGCTGGGGGACACAGGGGATGCTGAGCATCTGCATGGGCTCCAAGAGCAACTGGAACGAGAGCACAAGAAACAAATCCATGGGGGATATTAAATTCAAGGGCAGCCCTGTCAGCTCAGGAAGTCCTGGAGATACTAATTGCTGGGAGCTGGGAAAGGAGACTGGGAAAATATCACAGGGTGCTTGTCTTGCTCTGGGGTGCTTCTACCTAAGCAGCTCCTGCTGGTTCTGTCAGGGCTTTGGGCAGAGCCAGGACAGCCATTGCTCTGCTCCTACACTGCCCAAATCATTTTCCTTAGCATTTTGCCAAAGTTGTTGGTTTGGGCTTTTTTCCTTCTCATAATGACAATTAGTTTGTGTTTGGTTTTGGTTTTTTTTTTCTGACTGCTGATTCTGTCTTGGGAATTCTGTCTCCCTCGAGCATAATCTATGTCAGTTATGCAATACTCTATTAATATGATTTTTTGGCAAGCTTTCATTTCTCCCAAATTCATATCAGACTCCTCTGGGACACACACAGATTTTTTTCTGAGGCAACAAACCCACCCCAAAGCCTCCTTTCTGAGAAGCTTCTGCCCTTGATGCTCAGCTGAGGTTTATCTTCCACTCTCCTGGTTTTACTCATTTCTTTTCTTTCCTCCAGTCAGGAAACAGTGAGTTTCCAAACCCAGCTCTGCAGGGCTGGAATGATGCAGGAGGGTGGGAATACGGCTGTGGGATGCAGAGGAATTCCCACTCACTAACTTCTGGCTGATAAAGGCAGCAATAAAGCAGCAATAAAAGCAAGCATGGAGTTCCTTAGACCGAGGGCATTGAAAGAAAGGAACCATCCCATGGGTGCAGAAGGGCAGCCAGGGATACTGCTTAGAAAGGATCTAGGAAAGGAGCTCAGGGAATGGTACCAAAGCAAAGGTGTCTGGCACAGCAGGAGCAGGAAGGGGGGAGAGTTGTTGAATGGAGCTGGTACAGAGGCTGCAAAATAACCCTGAGAGCAGCTTTGTCCACCAGTACCTCCTTCATGGGAGGCAAATCCATCCCTGGGTGGGAGGCCCTGCCACAAGCCACGTGTCTGCTGGAATTTCACCCCCAACCCTCTCCCTACAGACCCTTTTTGCAGGAGTTTTGTGGCTGGGTTGGCTCCTGCCATAGGATGTGCAGAGGACACACCCAGAGAGGGGGAAAGAAAGCCTCAAAGTGAAGCAGAGGAAAGATTTGGTGATCAAAGGGCTCGGAGGGGGGGCGGAATTTAGAGGTACCAGAAGAAGCAACATCAACATTGCCAGCTGATGGAAACCTGGTGTGGAGAACATAAACCCCAAAGAGAGCTGGGAAATCTGCTGCAGAAAAGAAGAAAGTATTTGGGAAGGAAATTGGAGAAGCTGCAACTGAAAATTCCTCTGGTCACAGCTCACATGGAGGTGAAGAGGCAGGGAGAGGGGCAGGCAGCAAGAGGAAACTGAGAGCTGGATAACTGTGACACCACCCGAGTGATGAGGGTTTGGGCTGCTCTGAAAGCAAAAGGGGAGGAAATAGGTGGCTTTGGGGTGAGTGTTCCCTCTGTGCCCTCAGAGCAAACCAGGGCTCAGCTGGTTTTTCTGTGACCCCCCAAGGAAGGGGCCCGTGAGCTGCCCATGGAGCTGTGGCTGATGCCAGGACTCTGCTCAGCTCCCTGCCCAGGGTCAGCCCTGTGGGTGCCTCTGCTGCCCAGGGCTCACCTGGGGACATTTCTCCAAAAAGGAACCAGGCAGCTTGGCCTGAAAACTGCCCGTCTGGAGCAGGGCTTCAAGCCAGCAGAGCAGCCCAAATCCCCCAGGGATGGGGAAAGTCTCCAGGGAAGGAGCACGGGGAGAGTCCCAGCCCGGAGCAGCACCAGGGCTGCCAGGATGCTGCCAGGAACTGGGAGTCCCTCTGGGCTCAGCTTCCCAAGGGCTTATTTTGGGGAGGGAGACACGTGGAAAAGGGGTGAGGAGCTGGACAGCTTTTCTGCTGATGGTCAGAGCAGCCTGAAGGGCTCCAGGAGAGCTGGGGAGGGAGCTGGGACAGGGGCAGGGAGTGAAGGGATGAGGGGGAATGGCTTCAGGCTGGAGGAGGGGAGATTGAGATGGGATTTGAGGAAGGAATTCTTTGCTGGGAGGGTGCTGAGCCCCTGGTTGCCCAGGCTGCCCCCAGAAGCTGTGGCTGCCCCATCCCTGGCAGTGTCTCAGCCCAGGTTGGATGGGGCTTGGAGCACCCTGGGCTGGGGGAGGTGTCCCTGCCCATGGCAGGGGTGGCACTGGGGGAGCTTTAAGGTCCCTCCCAACCCAAACCAGTCTGGGATGCTGTGATCCTCCTCTGTAAGAGTGTCAGAGTTTCTGACAGATTCTGGCTCCAAGGTAGGTACAAAAAAAGGAAACCTATTTTTAGTCTCCATGAGACTAAATAATTAAACAAACAAACAAACAAACAAACAATAAAGACTTAACAGACAACTGCTTCCAGCCAGGGGCTGCTGCTGTGATGATCTTGCCATGGTTCTGAGGTCAGGGCAGGAGCTGAGCACAGGTTACAGCTCTTGGGAGGGCAGGATTTCTGTCTGGAGTTGGGAGCTGGAGCCAAAAGGAGGCACCAAAAGATGCTCCCAGCTCCAGAGAGCCCCCACACTGGACCAGGAGGTCCTTGGTCTGGATTCCTCCCAAGGGAGGAGAAGGGACTTGAGCTTCTGCTCTTGTGGGATTCTTGGTGCCTGCAGACTTCAGTCTGCTGAGGTTAAAAGATTCAGGGGTGTCTAAGGAGATGCAAAGTGCCTTCCACACTGAGCCCCAGGCTGAATACAGACTGACCCCTGGGAGAATTCCAGGACTTGGTAAGATAGGTGTAATTTCCATCAAGACAGCAGGCACCATGGCAGACCTGCCTGATCCTAAAGCCAGACCTCAGGGCCCATCACTTCATCTTCCAATTGCTTTGGAGTTCCCACCCACAAACATGAAAGAGGTCAAATCAGGAATTAGGAATAGGAATTTGGAAGAGATTAGGAACCAATTGGTACTCACCAGAGGGAAACCCACAGCACTGTCTTCCATTAGCTCATCAAAAGTATTTCTTCATTTTAAGACTCTTGACATATTAAAAAAATCTTCAAAAGGAAGAAAATTATCACTAGAAATCAGGTTAAAATGCAAGTTTTGCAATTCAGGAGCAGAATGCTCTGCAGTGTTCTGCAGGACAGTTTGTGTTCCTTTCCTGCATCATTAAAAATACATTAGAGATGTCATCAGCTAATTACTCTGACTTGACTTCCCCTGGTGCTTTTTCCACATCAGACAGACCCAAATGAAGAAGACACAACAGTTTTTCTCCTGAAATCACAGAATGAAGAGGTAGGAATGGATCCCCAGGGGTGGATTTTCTCTCAGACACACACAGGGTGTTTCCAGCTACTCTCTGGCACACTGTGAAAGATTAAAGAGACAGAAGAAAAAAGAAAAAAATTCTGGTAGACCATGTAACATGCAAAGTGATCACTTCATTTCCAGTCAGGGCTTTCATTGGGAAGTGAATCATGGAAATTCAAGGGATGGGGAATACCTCCTCTGGAGCCCAGCCTGATCCTGGCCACCCAGGGCTGGGGGGCTCTTGCACATCTTCTGCTCGATGAGGAGTGAGTTGGTTTTGACAGCCAAGAAATGCTCCAACCTGGCAGGTCCCAGCCCTTGCACCTTGTTCTTGATGTCTCTCATCCCTGGATTATCTCCTCCATTTCCATGATCCCACTGCCAAGGCTGGGAAGGAGTGAGAACCCCCTGTTAGCAGTCCCACCAGAGGATGCTTTCCAGGTGCTGATGGATGGCACAGGATCCCCCCCATCCACCTGCTCCCCCTGTTCCTGGCAGCTGGGTGGGAAAGCTGAGGAGAGAATCCTCTGGGACCTCCATGGGGAAGCACAATCAGGATTGCCCCAAGGCTTTGGCAACGTGCAGCTGCACCTCCAGGAGCAGCTCGTGCTGGGGCTTCCTCTTCCCCTTGGGTTTTGCAGCTTTGTTGGTTCCTCTTCCTGGACTCCCCAGTGCAGGGATCCTCCCCACACCCAGGGATGCACACACAGCAAAACGGGACAGTTGGAGGAGGCTGGAAATGGCTGAGAAACGAGTGGAGGGGGGAGGAAGGGATGGTGTGTGAGATGCTCACCAGACTGTGGGGCTGGGCTGAAATTGCTTTGGAAAGGCTTCCCAGGGAGCCACGGCCTCTTCCCAAGGGGAAAGGCCAGGTTTGGGATGCTGTGGGGCAGCCTGCTCCTCCAGAGCCCCTTGGGGTGACATCCCAGAGAGCTCACTGCATCCTTGAAAGGGTCTGCAGGGTCCCCAGGGGAGGGGAGCCCCAAGGAAGCATCCCCAAAGGCAGGAGCTGGGTGTCCTCAGTGCCAGCCTCTGAGAGTAAGGGGCTTGTCCTTCCAACGGGAGCACTCCCAGCCACTGGTGAGCAGGCAGGAGAAAAGATGAGCTGTACACCCAAGTGGGAAAAATGCCTCCCCTTGTGGGGTGCCACCAAGCTGTACCCAGCCATGGGGCAGAGCTCAAAAAAAAAAAAAAAAAAAAAAAAAAAAAAAGAATTTTGTCACCCAGTGATGCCTCTGAGCACTCTCCCCAGTGACTCCTCCAGGACCCCACCAGCTCCATGCTCCTGCCTTCCCTGAGCTCCCAGTGCTGCTTCCCCCTTTTTGCTCTCTGGCTGAGCCCCTCCATCTGGGTCCAAAAATTCTTTTAGCTCAGACATTTGTTCTCTAACAACTTTGGTGCTGGCTTTTGTGCTCCTGTTAAGCTGGAACATTTTCTGCAGTGTCTGACATGAGAAGGAAACACATGCAGAAATTAAAAAAATATATTCTCGAGTGACCACAACATTTCCCTTGTCTCCTGTCTGTCTGCAGAAAAAATAAAACCCAACAAGTTCAGTAATCAGCCCCTGGGGTCAGACTCCTGTCACTCAGCCACATATCAAGGCACAGCTCCTTCAGCAATTCCTCTTCAGGGAAAAGCCTCTCCTTGCTGGGGCTGCCACATCAGATGAGGCTTTGGAGCAGCAATGGATCAATTGAACCAGAAGCTTCCCAAAATTTCTGCTTCCACGAACTGCATCTCCCATCAATAGCAGCAAGCAGAGGGGAAGTTTTTAATGGGTCCTCATCGAGGGAGGTGGCAGCAGCAGGCAGAGCTGCCAGCCCATCCCCAGCTCATCAATACAGCATGGGGCACTTTGCAGGGTGCTTCCCAGCTCCTGGTGCCCAGCCCTGACCTCCTCTCCCTCTGCTTGGCAAAGCAAACCCTGAGCACCAGGTCCTGGGGGGAGCAGTGAGCCTGCCAGCCCCTTGGCACCATCCCCAGCAGAGCCTTGCTGCAGGAGCTGCCAGGAGATGAACCATCACTGGCATCTGCTGGGAAAATCCCTCTGCTCTCAGCTGGGATGCCCCAGAGCTGCCTTCCAGCACCAGAAAGGACCCCAGAGGAAGGCTGGAGAGGAACCTTTCATAAAAGTGTCCAGCAACAGGACAAGAGGAAATGGTTTTAAACTGAACAGGTTTAGACTGGGTCTCAGGAAGAAGTTCTTCACTAGAAAGGGGCTGAGACCCTGGCCCAGGTGTCCCGGGGGAGCCGGGGAGCCTCCCAGCTGGAGGTGCTCAGGGCCTGGTGGGATGATGTTTGGAGCAATCCTCTGGATGAGAGGTGTCCCAGGGGCTGGAGGAGATGAGCTCTGAGCTCCCTCCCAACCTGGGCCACTCTGTATTCTAAAACACAAGCTCCTGGAGATGATGGAGACAGACTCTGCCTGCTCCATCCCTGGCTGGGATGGAGATGGAGGGGTGTGATACAGACACTTGGCTAGATCAGACCTGATGCAGACACCTGCAGATCCTGTTCCCACAGGGCTCTGAGAGGCAGGACAGCCCCAAAACCTGCTTGGAGGAAGGACACATGATCTTGGTGTGACACATGTGCCAGACAGGGAACAAGGCTGCAAAACTTGTTTAGGGCAGGTTAGGTAAAAATAACTTTCACCCACAGTCTGAGCTGCCCAGGTTACTGCCAAGAGCTACTCCTCCTCTTCACCATGGACCAGGTAGATTCCCATCCTCTCTCTCCTGGTGACACAAGCACTCCTGAGTGACCCACTGGGGCCATGTCATCACTGCTGGCTGCAGGGTTCCCTACAGGGACAGTCCTCACCTCAAGTAACATAAGAAAAGACATTATAGGTAAGCAGAGAGGTGGCAGGAGGGGAAAGAAGCCCCCAGGGCAGCTGGTGTAGCTGACAACAAGGAGCTGAGCTGCAACATCAGCATTAAATCAACCCCAGGGATCAGACGTGTCCCTGGTGCCACCACAGCTGAACCCAGGGACCTGTGTCACCCTTGATGCTCTCCTCCCCAGAGCCTCGCAGTGAGCCAGGGGCTTTTGTCCCCCTGGACAGGATTTTGGATATCTATAAAAATTTTTGGTTAAGTAAGCACTGTTCTCAGCACGTGCTGCTGGGGGATGCAGCAGGGGGCAAGGGATTTGTTTAGGACTAACTTAACTTAACAAAAACTCCCTGAGAGTCTCCCTTACAGAGCTGCAGGGAAACTTCCTCAGGCCCTGGACTGGCTGTGGGTGCCCCATGGGGAGAGGGGCCAAGGCTCCCTCCTCTTCTGGCTGACAAAAGGAAGAGAAATCTCTGTGGTTTACCTGCTGCAAAATAAATGTGCTGGGGAGGGAGACATCCCCAGGTGGCTTTTCAGAGCAGCCCCTAAGCACCAGCCCTGCAGCAGCCCTGGGAGGAATGGCCCCAAGGCAGATTTTGTTCCCAACGCCTGGGGACAGCCCTGTGGGTGCTGTTGCTCTTGGCAGATGGAGCAATGTCTCGATGATCCTTAAGGATCATTTCCAACCTGAGATTTTTTTATGGTCCTGTGAACTCAGTGCCCTCAGCTGGGGCACCCAGTGCTACCTTTGGGCAACCAAGTGCCTTTGCTGATCCAACTGGACAGCTCCCAGTAACACCAATCGGTGACCCAGTACAGCCCTTGGACATGTTAGTGCCATTCCCAGGGAACCAAGTGCCCCCCAGGGGCAAACCAGTGTCCTCACTGGGCAACCCAGAGCCAGCACTGGTGTTCCTTCCCTGGAGACCTCCAGCAGCCTGGGGGGTTTGGGCTGCTCTGCTGGTTTGAAGCCCTGCTCCAGACAGTTTGCAGGCCAAGCAGCCTGCTTTCTTTTTGGAGAAATAGCTCTCTTGATCTACCAGCACACTTTGATTTCACTTTAAACACTTGTCTTGCTTCAGGTGGGTGAAGAATCAACTTAATCAGCACCCAAGTTGCTTTTCCGGAACTCAATTAGACAAAATAAGTTGAATTAAAGGCAAGGCAGCCCCTAGCCCTGGGCAGGGCATGCACACAGCCTGGAACAAGCCCCTCTCTGGTCCCTGGGTGTCCCCAGCTTCCACCCACACCCACTCCCTGCCCGGAGTTAATTTTGTTCAGATGAATCACTGCACGCTGAGGGACACTACTAATTGGTGTAGGCAACCACAGGGGGTTTGGACTATTTGCTAAATTAAGCAATACTAATCAGACTAGATTGCAAAGGGCCCATGGGTGCTCTGCCCAGCACCCAGAGCAGGATTTACCCCCAAGCAGGGGACAGCAAAGTGGACGAAGCTCTGGTTCCACCACAGGGTCTGGAGTGGCTTTTCCAGTGAAGGGCTAATGTCATCCCTGAAAGCTACAGAGCCAAGAAGTGGCACAAGAACAGTCAAACTCACAAGCTAGGCAAGTCTCAAGCAAGAAGTCATCAACTGCAGAAAGCCAGTGGTCTCCCAAGCCCTCCTGCTCTGGGTCCTGCACCCAGTGAAGCAGAATATTCACATCACCTCCATTTATTCAGCTAATCAAACTCTGTTTTCTGATCACGACTGCCAGCCCAACAGCACCATAGCATTAAAACCTCAACCCTGCCACTCCCAGCTCTGGTGGGACCTGCCCAGTTTTGATGGGCAGGTGAGAACATGGTTTATCCTGAAACCTCGACCATTTTAGCTCAGGATCAAACCAGCAAAACCAGTGTGGAAATGTGAGGCTGATGTTCAGGAGCAGGGCTGCTGGTTTTCAGCACGTCACTCCGGGTTTGCTGAGCTGACTAAACGTTCAAGGTGTAAATTCAGACGTCTGAGGACAAACTCTCCTGCCAAGAGCTGCCAGGCTTGCTGGCACAGCTCTGCATTCTTCCTGTCCATTCCCATAGCATTGTGCTGGATCACAAGCTGAAGACACCCAGATCCAGACCTTTTATAGCATCTGCACGAGCCTACACATACCCAAAATATTCAGTATTCCTCTCCCTGCTATGAACACTGCACCTGCCCGAGAGGCATCAGTTGTCTCTCCAACAGCTGAATGCTTTGCAGGAGTCACATTCATCCACTGAGGATTAAAAAAAAAATAAATTTAACTGTGCTGCCCTGCTGAAGGACAAGGATGCTCCCAGGCAGCACACACTCCTGTCTGGCCCAGGGCTAATTTAGGGACTCAAACCTTCAAGCTTTTCTCTCTCTGTGAGGCCAAGGTTGGTTCCCAGGGACAAGGAGCTGCAGGTTCAGCCTCAGCCTGCAGCAGCCTCCGTGCTGCTGGGAAACCTCTGAGATTTTCCAAAGTTTGATTGGATTTCCTGCCTTCCGCTGAAACATACAAGCTGACCACAAAACACAGAGGCCCAAGGATCCTTAAGTCCTTGGCTTACCTTGATCTTTCCACGTGGCCCATGCAATAGGTGGTTCTGGCCATCACCCTGCGCCGGAGCTGGGGCTGGAGGAAGAGGGTTGGGAGGTTGGACACCAAACCTGGAGGTGTCCAGAGAGGGAGAGGAGGCTGAGCACATTGGGAAGGAAGAGGAGCCAGCTTTGGACACGGGCAGCCACTGGAGATCATCCACGGCTCTCCCTTCCTCTGCCAACAGCCCCTTGGAGGGTTTGTGTCCTTTTGGCATGGCTGGAGAAGCTCAAGTGCTTGTGCTGCCTCCTCCACAGCCCTGTGCAGCACCTAGAAATGCCACCATCCCCCTGGCTGGACTTCCTAGAAATCCAGGTCCTCCTCCTGCTGGCAGGCATCTCTGCAGCTGGCTGTAAGAGACAGCAAGCAATCCCCAGAGCCAGACATCTACCTGACCCAGGGCAGAGGAACCCACACTCCCTCTTGAAAACATCCTCAGTCCTTCAGCAATGCCAAACTGACTGAAAATCTAACCCCAAAGCTTTGGTTTCCAAGGACAGCAAGCATGGAAAATTGCCTCTGGACTTGGGTGATCTGCACCTGCAAACATGATGCTTTTAACAAAGAGAGAAACCAGGATCAGAAAGAGGACTGGGAGATGAATTATTTAGCCCGACCATAGTAGGGCTTGATTGAGCTTTCCAAACACTAAATGTGGCATGAATAAATCATTACAAATCCCTCCTTGAGCTCTCGTGATGAGTCACAACCACCAAACCACAGATGCTCAGGGCAGGCCATGCTGCACATCCACAAGGTTCAGACACAGACCCCTCACGTAATCACAGCAATCATGAGCTCAGACAATGTAATAATTTACTGGTGATCCTCTCAGCAGTGCCCAAGACTATCAGAAATCCAAAGCAGTGATTCTGGGAAGAGTGTCCTTGTAGGTGCTTCAATGCCCCCTGGGGGGTCTGGCTCTCCCTCTGGCCTTGCTGCAGAACCCAAGGCTGTGGGGAAGGTGAGGTTTAAATTGCATCCACCCAGCAATGGGGCTGCTCACACCAGTGCCAAACTGGTTTAAAATTCAACCAAGTGCACCAGCAAATAGGTGTGTGAGGAAGCAGGAGCCAGCCCTACACAGGGATCCCCTGGCATTGGGAGCCTGGATGGTGGCAGGAGAAGCAATGAGCAGACATCCAGCAGAGGATGCAGAGCATCACACCACACCTCCAGCTCCCTGGAGTCTGCTGCAAGCCTGACAGGAGTTTTTTTCTTCCAGCCAGGTTCCCACAAGATCACATAGAATCACAGAATGGTTTGGATCAGAAGGGACATGAAAGATCCAACCCCCTGCACGGGCAGGGACACCTCCCCCAGCACATGTTGCCCAAGGTTTCATCCATCCAGCCTGGCCTTCAGCACTGCCAGGGATGGGGCATCAACAACCTCCCCAGGCAACCCATTCCAGAGTCTTACCTACCCTCATGGTGAAGAGTTTTTTCCTACTATCTAACCTATATCCCCTCTTTCAGTTTGAAACCATTCCCCTTTGTCCTGTCACTACCCTCTCTGGTGAAAAACCCCTCCCCAGTTTCCTGGAGCCCCTTGATGGACTCAAGGCTGCTCCAAGGTCTCCCCATTGCCTTCTCTTCTCCAGGCTGCACACCCCCAGCTCTCAGCCTGGCTCAGCTCCTTGGCACACAGAAAAGACCTTAGGAAACCATCCCCAGCTTGGTTGCCAGTGTACAGCCCATTCTGATGCCCTTGATTTACCACAGGCAGCACCTCCCCACCACCTTGTTTCTAAGGAGGACGATGGGGAAATCCACTGGAGAACCCACAGCACTCTGGCCTGATAAGTGGTGAGAGGAGAAACAGGGAAACCAAACCCAAGTTCCTCCTTGAGCACCTTGAAACATCCCCCCCCCAGAAACCCTCCCACCAGGTGCTGCTGCTCACCAGCCCCATTATTTCCCTGCAATTTAAACACCAACCCAAAACTGAGCCCCAGCAGCTGAGTAGAAGTCAGCAGCTCAGGTGAGGGGTGCCCCAACCATCCTTCGTGCTGTGCTGGAGTTATTGGTGGCCCAGACTCCTGATTGCTGAGCCAGATGTAAAGCAATTAGCTGAATGAGACTCCTATCTTGGAGGCTGTAGGGCTTTTTATAGGTTAGTGTTTATTTTCAGACCTACTTTCTTGAGGTGGATTTTGGCAGGCCACTCAAGGACTGGTTTATGTCCTGACTGGCCATTGTTTAAAGTTTTTTTATTGCTTTGGCAAGGGCTTGGGTTGAAAAGGGGAGGGGAGAATTACTGTAATCTTTTTTTCCCCCCTCTTCAGGCTCCTCTCTCACAGACAGCAAAAGGATCACAAAGTCTGCAGAGCTGATAGGAACGACCTCAGCTTCTGCCTCCTCAGGAAATAGCAAGGGATGAATACAGCCTTGTTGTGGAAGTGCCCAGAAAACTCGTATGGAAAAAATAAAAATAAAAAAAAGAAAAACAACCTTCATGGAAATTGCTTTGAAGAAAGAAAAAATATCTGTCTTCTCACTTTTCAGCTCCCCTTGCATCATCCCTCCCAGGATACTCTTGCCATGGTCACAACAAGACTCTTCCCTCTGGCAGGAAGGTTTGGGGAAGGAGGATGCTCCTGCCCCATCCCGGGGCACAAACCCTTCAGACCCCCCTGCTCAGGAGGACACGAGTCAAGAGGAGCCTCTGCTCCCCACTCACCTTGTGCCAGGGGGAAAAGCCCCAGATTCCCAGGCTGTAGGACCTGCCTACGTGGGGAAATAACACCAAATAATCCCAAGAGAGCAGCTCCCTGGGACTGCTGGAGCTCCAGAAGAGGAAGGTCCAGAGAACAGATCCATGGAGAGGTCTGCAGTGCCCATCCCACTGCTCTCCCCATCATCCAGCTCAGGGGGAGAAACCATCTCCCAGTGCCCAGTTACCTCAGGAAACACTCAAGGTGTATATCCAGCCCTTCCCCTGGGAGATCCTTCCAAGGTCTGACTGTTCCCATGGGGGGATCCGGAGAAGGGGATGGATCTGGATGTGCTGCAGCTGCAGGGGGGACACTGGGGCTGGGGGGTTCAGGTCAGAGTGAATCTTTGCTTCCCACCCACAGGGGCTGAGGGTTACAGAAGACATTTACTGCTTCCAAAGAGTGGGAAACCCTTTCCATGGAAAGCTGACAACTAATAAGACAGCTGTGATCAGAATGGGTCCTGTCAATTACTTGATAGCATTTGAGATTTTTTTTTTTTGCTAGCAAATGCAAATCAAATTCCCTAATAAAACCCTTTTTTCCCTACCCTGCAAGTGTCTTTCCTTGTCCCTCTGTCCCTGCCCTGGGACAGCCAGCACCAGGAACATTTCTTTCCTGCTGTGCCTTACCACAGACCTTCAGAACTATCATTAAGATTTCATTTCACAAGTATTTTGGCTGATCCTTTATCTCATGTTATGTCATTTTTATCCTTGGAACACCGTGGGCCACTCAGCCACGTGGAGCACCTGGTGCCTGCTCAAGAACATAGCAAAGCAGGGCTGGAGCCACAGGAGCCTTCCCTGCAAGTGACAAATATTTTCAAGCAAAAAAAAACAGAAAAGAAGGGGGGAAAAATAGTCAGAGGGGAGAACCTGGCACTTCCATGTCCTTGCTTTCCCAAGCACACTCGGGCAGCTGGGCTGAAACCCAGGCAGGAGCACTGCATGGATCAAAAACCTTTGGCTGCTTCACAGGTAGCCCCCATTCCCCTGGCACAGCAAACCCTGACTTGTGTCACTGTCACCACTGTCACCCTCAGCAAAGATGCCCCAAAGGGCCATTTGTGTCAATAAATGAGACTTTCACATCCCCAGGGAGTGACCCAGGGGTGCAGGTGGACCTTCTCCTTCTCCTCTGATGACACCCTGCCTGGATGCACGGAGGCACATTGGGAGCCATAGCAGCAGAATTATTTTTTTCCTCTTACCTCTGTGGAGGATCCATCCCTCTGTGTGTGTGAGCAGCAGGAAGGAGGCAGCTTGGGCTGGACCAGCCCTTCCCGGGCTGGAAATTTTGGCAAGAGCTTGGCTGCTTGGCTTGACTTCTTGCAAACGACCTCCAAAGGGTTTCAGGTTTGCAGCCTGGTGGAACTCACATTTTTTTCCACCTTATTATTTTTTCCCCTCTCTCCTGAGTGTGAGATTCAGCTCCCCTGAATCCCCTGCTCAAGCTATCTTTCAGATTTGGGGTTTTGTGGTTTTGTTACACCCACCCCAGGTTTTATTTGAGAAGGGCCCAAAATCCAAAGTGAGGAATTGGTCAAACCCAGTAGGTTTTGCCTGGGTTTTTGCCAACATTTTCCAACCCACCTGAAGACATAAATCAGCTCAGCTGTAAAGGTGGGCTATAAAAGCAGAGGCAGCTCCTTCACTTTCTTATACGTTGAATACCATCACAGCAGGAAGTGATTCTGCTCCAAAATTGCCCCTTTCAGCCCACTGAGAGCCAAGGGAACTTGTACAACCCCCTCCCAAGGAGCCACCTTCCTGGAGACACCAACTGGGATGTCTGAACCCCTCCAGCAGCCCCCCCAGTGAGGTTGTTAATCCAAAGATGCAGTTCTGAAAAGCAAACCCCATCGTGCTTAAGGTCTAACAAATGCTCCTGAAAAACTTGGGGTTATGGTGTTCATGCTGAGTGTCACCTGAGCCCAGTGAGTGACTGCAGGGGAAAAAAAAAATCTCAGTTAAAATGTGACACCAACCTTCAAACACAGCTCTGGGAGGGATGGACCAGGACCAGGTCCAACAGAGAGGAGGTGGGAAGACACAGCTTGCACCTCCAGGAGATGCTGAGCTCTCAGCATCCGGGGGTGTTTACAAGTTGTGAGACTGAAATTCCATTGCCAGCATTGAAAGAAAGGAAATGAGGAAGGAAGGACCTGCCTGTGCTGTCAGGTTTTATTGTTCCAGGAGCACTTCCATAAAAATCTGTGTCTTTCTGAAAGTCTCAGTTCCTGGGGTCATCAGGCTAGCTGAGAAACTCAACTCTTGCTCCAAGATTCCTCTCTAAGCCTCACACACACACAGAAGATGTGGCCCCAAAGGGGAACACTCAAGTCAAAACTGCTCAAGTGCAACAGATCTCTGTTTCCCAGGGAAAGGGGCTGGGGCTGCAGGATCCATCCATCCATCCAGTCTCTTCCTGAGCCTCAGGGACCTGGCATACTCCAGCATTGCAAGAGTCAGGAACCAAATCCCTCCCCAGCCCAGACACATCCAGCCCTGCACCAGAGCTTCCCAGCCTGGCAGACCCTGACCCCAGGAGAAGTCCTGGTCAGACAGGCTGCATGGGTCACCTCACCCAACCTCATTTCTCCCAGGGGACACCTTTGTTCCTCTGTGGGGACACCCAGAGCAGCCTCCTTGCTGCAGCCCTGCTGACCTGCATCCTCCCCAAGCCCTGAGATGGCTCTGGGGTGGGGGACATCAATGCCATTTCCATGGCAGGAGCAGCCCCATCAGACCAAGGCACCCCTGGAGCCCCTCTGGTGCTGGGGGCTGGCAGCACCTCTGGGTTGGATGCTCTGGGGTGATCTCCCCTGTGGTCAGACTCAAAGCCCAGCACTTTGCAAGCCCAGCCTGGCAGCTCAGGAGCAGCACTTCTCCTTTCTCCTTTCTCCCTCCTAACCCTTTTTTTTCCCCTCCTGACAGCATCCTGCCCCTCAATGGGGAAGGGCTATTCTTAGAGATGTCTATTTTGGGCTGGAATGCTGGCATTAAGCTCCTTCCTTCCTTTACAGAAAACATGCCAAATGATATTTAGAAAGCTTCACCCCAGTTTGAAGACTCCATTCTGGCTGCTGAGCAAAGCAGATTTCTTTGTTAACGTTCAGCAGGGGCTGTGATGTGCCCAACCCCACTGCCTGGGGCCAGGACCACCCAACCACCCTCCTGAGACTCTGGGAGTTTGGGTGATAGGTGCTGAGTAGCTGCCACAGGGTTTATTCATTCTCTCTTTCTTGGCAACACTTTGTATCAGCTCCAACTAGATTTAGTAAAATATTTTCCACCGAGGCCCTTTCTTGAAGGAAAATGGGGTTTGGACACAATGGAAACTTTTGTGGAGAAGAAAAATTAAAATAAAACCTGCTCAGCTGATGTTGGAGACCTTTACCAGAAACCCAAAGTTGCTTCTCCCTGTGAAACCTTTTTGGGAAGGAACTGCTGGTGAAAAAGCTGCTCTTGTCTCCAGATGAGCACAAGTTTCTTCTGGGGTTATCAGAAAAGCTTTCATGCACTCATCACTCCTGTGACTGCCTGAGCAGCCCCAAGCTGAACCTTTGCAGGGTTGGTTGGCCAAGCCAAGAGCCCCAAGGAGCCCCTGGGCTCTTCAGCCTGATCCTAAGAGTGACCTGAGAGGCTCCAGGAAGGATGGAGAGGGACAGGACAAGGGCAATGGGTTTACATTGGAGAAGAGGAGATTTGGATCAGATGTCAGGCAGAAGTTCTGTCCCATGAGGGTGTTGGGACAATGGCACAGGGTGCCCAGGGAGGTGGCTGAGGCCTCACCCCTGGAGATGTTCCAGGTGAGGTTGAGGATGCTCTGAGCACCCTGATCTGGGTGAGGGTGTCCCTGATACTGCAGGGGTTGGACTGGGGGACCTTGAGAGGTCCCTTCCCACCCAAATTATTCTCTGATTCTCTGTCAAGGTGTTGTAGCATTGGAACCAGGTCTCAGAGGACGTGTGGAGCTGTGGTGCCCACCATCCCCAGGGCCCCCCCAGAAGGCCAGGAGATCCTTCCCTCCCCAGGGACTGCCACCCCCTCACCCCGTGTCCCCAGCAGCCCTGGAGTGTGACACGACTTGGAAGCACTGCTCTTATCCCAGGTTTCCTCTGAGCTCTCTCCTCTCATCTCTGACTCCAATGAATAATTAACACAGGCTCCAACCTGAGCCAAGCTGGCTGGGAGCTGCAATTTCCATTACTTGGGAAATCCTGACATGAAGGGAGAGATTGCTTCTGATTCTGCATAAAAAGCTACAAATCCTCTGTCTGCCAAGAAACAACATTTCCTCCCAGCCACCAGTTCAGGGCCATCACAGTGTCTCACTTCATTAACTCTTTTCATGAGCCCTTCTACAGTCTCCAGACAATATAATATTAAAATTTACAACCTACATATTACACGAAATTAATTCCAGTGACGGATCAGAAACGTTCTGCCTTCTGCTGGAGTTTTGATCCTGTCCAAGCAAAATATTTCTGCACCTCCTTTGCTGCTAAAAAATCTTGGTGGAATCAGCACATTTCTACTGCGTGGCTCAAGCTCAGTGAACCTGCTTTTTCATATGGAAAGCTACACTGAGAATAATTGTTCAGTGGCTTTAAGAACTCAGATACTCCCATCCTACTCATCCCCAAAACACTCTCACCCATTTTTTTTTGTTTGCTGAGGTTCTGTGCCAAGAGACAAGCAATGGAGACAGGAACAGAGACCCCATTTTTCCACCCTGCTACTCCAAATCCTGAAAAAGTTGGCACAGAACTGGGAAGCTTAGAGGAATTTCATTCCTATTCAGTTCTCCGTGGGCTACTCTGGATTAAATAACCCACTCCTGGTAGGTTAGACAGGCAAAACCTCTCCTTCCCTATACCAACAAAATGTGCAGCAGGTCTTTGATGTGACTTGACTCTGCTGGATGCAACGTGATGGGAAATTTGTATACACAGATATATAAATAGATACACACACCCACGGGGTCTTTTGAATACTTTGATGTCAGGAGGAGACACGGGAAAAAAAAGGGAGTGCAGAGAGGGGGATCTGCTGTCTGTTGGGATTGCTGAGGGCACAAAAGATGATGAAAGCCACCTCTGCACAGCACGGGACTGCAGGCTGAGGAGCTCCAGGGACTGAAAATGCTGCTTTGGGCTGCTCTGCAGCACCCACTCCTCCCTCTCCCTCCAAAGGGGTTTCAGGAGCAAATGCTGCTTGGCAGGTACCACCCCATGGACACCCAGGGTAACACTCCCAGGAGGAAAAGTGAATCTTTCGAGGGCACCAGGAGGGATCTCAGTGTCTCCTCCAGGTGGTCCTCCTGCCCTGCCCCCTCCCATGAAGGCCCTGACACCCTCCACTGCCCTGGGGATTTCAGGCCACTTTGCAATAACAAGAAGGGTCATTCCTTCCAGCAGCTGCTGAGATTTGGCACTCAGAGAGCTACTCCAGAGCTACACAGAGCCTGGTGACCAGGACAACACAACATGGGTCTTATCAGCAACGAGAAGACCAACTTCCCATAAAAACCAACATTCCCTAAAGCACCTGTACAGGTGTGGGATGTGGGAAGCCATAAGGCAGCTCCTCAGCTCCCCTGGGCTGTGCCAGGGCAGATGGATTTTACTGCTGCATCCCTGCCCTGAGCATCCCCAAGGCAGGCAGCTCAGCACTGCAGAGCTCAGCACTGGGACTGCTCCATCCCTCCCCTGGCCTCTGGCAGCCCCAGGCACTTGTAGAGCTCCCCAGGAGCAAGATCCAGACATTGCACCTAAAAAAATACATTACATCAGGCTGCGTTTGTCAGGGTCAGGTTGAGTGAAGCCAGGGCAGGCTGGTGCCTTCCAGGAACAGATCTCCTGTACAATCCATCCATCCATCCATCCATCCATCCCTCCATCCCTCCATCCCTCCATCCATCCCTCCATCCCTCCATCCATCCCTCCATCCATCCCTCCATCTACCCATCCCACTGCTGTGTCCACTCTGCCCCTTCCCTGGTTCCACACAATCTTTCTTGTCAGCCAGTGCCTAAAGCTTTAACCTCTGCAGGAACCAGGCAGACTGGGGTTTCTGCAGCTCGTCCCAGCTGCTGACAGACATTCCTGCATTCATCCTAGGGAAAGGAGGACCAAGAGCCACTCTCCAAGGTTGGGCTGGTCAGGGTGCAAGGGACAGGTTGCCCTCAGAGTTTGTTGAGCAGGTAACCTGAGAGCAGAGGCAAGGATGGAGCAGGAGGCAGCCCTAACCCTGAGCTGCCTCTAGGGAAATCCCATTTTGCAGCAGAGGCAGAATCAGAGCATCCTCTGCCTTTCTGCCTGCATCCCCCCCAAGCCCCAAGAGCACAGGGCAAGAGGGGAATGACCCTGGGAACCCAGACCTGGTGAGGAGCAGCTCCATGCCCAAGGTTTCTGTAAGCAGCCTGGGGAGATGGAAATCCTGGCATGAAAGTTCCCTCAGCCCCAGTCAGGGCTGGGCACTGGGTGCTGGGGACCTTCCTGACAGCAGACGTGGTTGGGTGCACGAGGGGCAGTGTCCCAGCCCTGCTCTTCCCAAGAGTTAAACCCTGCCCTGGAAAGCTTCCAGAAAGAGAAAAGGGAGCTGACACACACCATGAAAAATGTCAGAGCTAATGGCTGTGCTTCAGTGAGATTAGCATCAAATAAAAAGTTGACAGACACTGTTAGGCAAACACAGGCAGCAACGTTGCTCTGAGCCCAACCTGCAATCAAGTCTGAGCTCAGGGCTGGGAACAACTGACTTTGAGGGCTCATAAAGTGCCAGCAGATGTACAAAACACCCCGTAAGGGCTTGGGAGCAATGCCAGAGCCAGTCTCACTTTTGCCTCTTGTGCAGGGGAGTTTTGCCCCAGCTGAACACCACACAGCAACACTTCCAGCAGAGCCCTCCCTGCCTCCTGCCTGCTCCCTGCCTCCTGCCTGCTCCCTGCCCTGCTCCCAGGAGTGTTAACCACAGCCCCAAAGGAGAGCATCACCCTGTCCCAGGGACACAGCTGCTGGCAAAGGGGAGAGGGGTGAGCAGGTCCCAAGCCCAGCAGCCCAGCTCAGTGCTGGGGTGTTTATTTCATAGCTGAAGGAGCAGCTGGAGGAGCCAGAGAGCCCTGGGATGGCTCCTGGGATGGAGCCAGAGATGGGATGGCAGAGATGGCTCAGCTGGGGCTTCTCCCCTATGGCCTGAGCCCAGAGAGCCCTTCCTGCACACCATGCACCCAGCTGAGCCCTGAGCCCACCTACCCAGCTCTCTGGTTCCTCCACAGACTCACTGGATTCCCATGCCCATGGATTTCTGCAGCAGGTACCTCCTACTTTCCAAAGCCCAGTGCAGAAATCAGTGTTTGGGAAAGGGAGCCACAGCCAACACGGACACCAGGAACTCCCCAGGGTAACTGAAACTGTCCTCTGGCCAGGACAATTTTACTTTTTTCCCCCAGGAAAAGCCTCTGCACTGCCCTCGCTTCCCCTCACATCCTTTTGTTTCCAGAAAGTCACCCCAGGGGTGGCTGGGGGATCACACCAGGGTGCTGGGGGACTCCCAGCACAGGTCTGTGAGATGCTCCTGCCCTTCCTCAGGGCACCCCCAGCCATTCCCACTGCAGCTGATCCCACGGAGCTGGGAGGAGAGAGAGGTTCAGCCACACACCCAACCTCAGCAGCAAGGAGATAAGGGCAGAAACGCTGCTTCAGCAAAACAACCCAACAAACCCAACACGTATCAAAGAGCAGGGGAGCTGCTGAATCATCAGACACCAGGAGCCTGGAAACCAGCAGGAAATAGCTGGGGAGCACGGGGCTTGCTGCTCTTGAAGAAAAGCTCTTGACATTTCAGGGGGGGTTATTCCAGGCTGATGCCAGTGACCAACTCATTGGCTTGGAAAGGAGGAGGGGGAGGAGGAAGATAGGAGGAGGAGGAGGAGGAGGAGGAGGAGGAAATGCATTTTCCAGGTGAGCTCTCAGCACGCCCCAAACATGCCTTTTAAGTAGAACAGCACAAGAAAAGTGAGATTGAAGTCCTTGGCAAATATTCCAGGAGTGTGTGCAGAGCAGAGGGCAGAACGTGCCGGGAGCAGTCGGGGGACTCAGGGGGGGCTCAGCCCAGCAGCAGCTTTTGTTCCAGCAGCCATGAATGCATTCCTGCAGAGCCAGGAGCAGAGGCATCCCTTATCCCTTATCCCCTATCCTTTATCCTTTATCCCTTATCCCCTATCCCTTATCCCTTATCCCTTATCCCGTATCCCTTATCCCTCATCCCTTATCCCTCCAGCCCCATGCTCCTGCCCAGACACTGGGCCCAGGGGGGGATGATGGATGGCATCCCGTTGGGATGCTGCCTCTGCCAGTGGAAAAATTCTGGGAATGCAAGGAGGACATGGCTGCAAATATGGGGGAGCATCCCTGAAAGGAGGTGGGAGCACGGTGGGGATTGGTCTGTTCTCCCGGATTAAAAGACACAGAACAAGAGGGAACGGCCTCAAGCTGTGCCAGGGGAGGTTTCCATTGGGTATGAGAACAGATTTCCTGATGGAAGGAGCTGTAAGCACAGGCTGCCCAGGGCAGTGGTGGAGCCACCATCCCCCGAGGGATTTAAAAGCTGTGAAAGCCTTGGCAGTGCTGGGGTGATGGTTGGACCTGACAGTCTTAAAGGTCCTCTCCATCCAAAACAACTCTACCCAGGGCTGTGCCAGGGAGGGAGGGCTGGCACGGGATGCTCCAGGCACAGGGCTCTGTCCCTGGGATGGGGATGGGGTCCTGCCTTGCCAGGCTGTGGTGGGAGAGGGTGTCCCCTCTCCTCCCTTGGGCCACCTGCACTGAAGCCTCAGGTGTCACCTGGTGGCCCAGTCCCCAACCTCTCCCATAAGGAGACACCTGGCAGGTGGAAAACCAGCCAGAAGCACCAGTCTCCTTCCAGTAACTCTGAAGCAAGTCCAGAATGGCAGCATGGGTGAGATTCCCAGCTCTGAGGTGGCTAAATCAAAGCCAATCCTTTCCTCTGTACATTTAATTCCATTGTAGGAGGCAGCATCTTCCCACAAGCCCAGCGTGCTGCATTATCTGATGGGTGTAGGAGGGCCTGATCCTGCCCCACTAGCACCATGTCTGTTTGACAACAAACCCAGTGGGACCCACACCCTGCCCAGCAGAACCAGTCCCGAGTGGCAGGAAGGGCTGGGGGGTTCTGAGCTGCCAGGGCAGGGCCCTAGGGATGGGCTGCAGAGCAACAGGAACCCCCAGGGGAAAGCTCATAGAAGGGAAAAATACCATAAAGCCCAAAGCCCTAATGCTCTCATTCCAAACACACACATTCAGCTTCTACTTGCCTCCAATGTTACTGAAAAAGGTTTTTTTCAGTGTTACAGAAAAAGGGTGGGGGGTTTTTTGATCCCATGAGGTGCAAATCAAATGGAACTCCCTCCTCTGATGCCCACACAGCCCCAGTGCCAAGCAGGGGGTCACCCCCTCAGCCCCCCCAGGACTGCAGCCCCTGGGGAGCTCCAAGCTGCTCTCTGCTCACTCTTCCCAGCAGCAAACCTCCAGGAGATCAGCACCACAATTCCTACTTTGTATTTTTGCCTCCAGAGCAAAAACAATCACACCTGACACGGGAACAACTGCTTCAGGTGTCTGACTGCAGCCAGGCCAGGGCACGGTGCTCACAGCTCCATCCCTACAGCTCCATCCCTACAGACCCCTGGGCTTCCAGGGATGAGCACGGTGTGACACAGCCAAGAGAAGAGAAGGTCAGAGGATGTCAGCAGCAGTAAGAAACACACCCTGTCTGTCCCTGGGTCATTCACATGTCCCCCCGTGGCACAGAAATGGGCTGAAAGGTCTCTGCCAGCCCCAGGAGGCATCGAGGTCACCCTGGTGAGAACATCACTGACACTCTGCCAAGTGCTCCCCAGGACTGCTCCTGTCATAGGAAGGATAAAAGCAGTGCCTGCAAGCCACCCAGCATGCACCTACCCCTGGGGAAGCCTCCTGATGAGACAGCCCTGGAACAGCACCCACATTTTCACCAGGCACCCAGGAGCAGCACTCCAGCACTGCTGCCTCCAACCTGCTCCTAAAGCATCCCCTGCACCAAAGCTGAGCACCCACCCCCAGGAAGCTGGAGGGTGTTCCCAAGGGCTTTGGGACTCTTGAGGTCCTGGGGACACGACCATTGTTCCCAGCTGAACCCCATCTATGGCATGACCCTAAACTGGCCATCAGGAGGGCAGCGTGGCCAACAGTGATGCAGGGGAAGCAGGAGGAGGATGCTGTCCCCACAGGCACATCTCAGGAGCTGGCACAGTGGGTGACAACTAAAGGTAAGGCTGGGGACCCACACGTGGAGCTATTCAGGCAGCTAACAGCAGGATTGCAGTTTGGGGAAAAAAAAAAACTTCAATCTGCCCTGATAGGAGAGGGGAAGAAGAAGAAGCAGCAGAAGAAACCTCCCTGGAAGAATGGGGCTGGGGGGGGGG
>JAAWXA010000030.1:10193686-10280905 GCA_038090715.1 Florisuga fusca | reverse complement strand
TCCCTGGAAGAATGGGGCTGGGGGGGGGGTGGGGTAAATGATTCCAACCCAACCTCCTGGCACCAGCCTTGCAGAGTGATTCATTGGGATAATCAGAGAGCATAAACCCCAGCCCAGACAGGTGGGGACACTGGGGACACTCCTGCCATGGGGACACTCCTGCCATGGGGACACTCCCGGCGTGCCAAGGGAAGGGGGTGGGTGGCACCAGTGACACTCCCTGGGGACCTGTCCTGCCCTCCCATGGGTGACACCCACCCCACCAGGGCCCTTGGGTGGTCCCTCTGGGCACCTTGCCCCGGAGGGCAGAGTCTCAGCATTTTACCTGGAGCCCTAAAAGCTGTCCCTGGGGTGGGGGCTGTGTCACAGAGCTCTGACTCAGGCAGCACCCCAGGGAGACTCCCAGCTCCTCCCAACAGCTCCCAGAACTTCTGCCTCTGGAAAGGGGTGAGAGCTGCCCCCGTCGCCCCCATCTCTGGAGGTGCCACATGCACCCCACAAAGGGCTGAGGGAAGTTCAGGGATGGGAACCCGGAATGTTTTTTGCTAAATACGAGGTGGAAGGGGGATTGCTCTGGAGGGGATTTCTCTTCTCACGGGGTGGGACAGATGAAGTGTTTGCCTCTCACTCTGCTCGAGCATCCCCAGGTCCCCAGGCAGGCTCACAGCATGGCAGGGGCTGGGGAAAGGGGCCTGGGACAGCTTTCTGCTGCCTGGTGACAGGGCTTGGGGTCAGAACAACCACAACTGCTCACACAGGGATCTGATCCTGTAGCCAGAGAGAGGACTCAGCTGGGGCCATGAGAAATGGTGGCATTGCCCAGGTTTGCTACCAAGCAAGGCTCAGCAGGGCTGAGGGGCTGCCACAAAGCCAGAGAAACCCCAACCCCATCCTGAGCAGCAGCCAAACACCCAGGGCTGAGGGGCCAGAGCTGCTCAGGGCTGAGGAACCCCAACTTTGGGGACAATCCTCCCATGGAGGAGGTGGCTCAGTGCTGGGCTCTGCATTTCAGAGCTGGCCTGAGCACAGCAGCAGCAGCAAGCTGGGTCATCTGCTCAGTGTTTCTTCCCCCCAGCTTTTTCTGAAGGTGAGAACTCTGAGCAGCTCCCACCCCAGAGCACACCCTGAGGAAGGCTGGAGAGGCAGCACCCCCAGGCAGCTGCCAAAACCAATGCTTGTATTATCCCAACAGCTTCCTCCCCTGAGACCTGGCTCGTGAAAGAGAAAAACCAAAGCCAAGAAGGAAGAAGGGGCCACGAATCAGGTTGTAACACCCAACACCTCTGCTGGGAATTAAAAGCACGTGCGTGGGGAAAAGCAGCTTTCTGGAGGAAAATCAGTTTTCAAAGGAGAAAGAGAAAACAACAACACCACCACACCAGAGGGGGGAATCCCCAGAGTGACTGAAGACTGAGCCCTGGTCCCCAGGGATGCCCTTTCCCCCCAGCAGAGCCTCCAGTGCCCACCCCTCCCACTGCACCCACTGAGAGCATCCCCCACACACACAGCCCCTCCAGGACCTGTGGTCCCTTTCCCCCTCAAAGGGCTTCCTCACATCTCTGTGCTGGCACAGAAACCCCTGCACACCCCAGAGCCAGCCCTCTGCAAGGTGCTGAGGCTGGCTGGGGTGCAAATGCCAGGACAGCAGCAGAGCACCCACTGGGAGATGCTTCATTCCAACAGAGGGTGGTGGGACTGGTGCATTCAGTGCTGATTCCTGGGCAGTTCCCACCAATAACTTCCCCCTGCCCCGTGCTAATGGCTTTAATCACTTGTTCCCCTGCAGAGATGCAACTGAGACAGCACCAAGGCAAAAGCAAAAGATTTCACATTTTTAGAGGGAGTCTCGGACTTGCAGCAGGGCCAAGAAACTCTTCTCACTTCTACATCTGCTCACCCTGACCTGTGCCGGGGGCCACAAGAGGATCAGGAGGAGTTGCCCACACGCAGCACTGGCCACCACAATGTGCATTCCCAGTCAGCCAGCCAGGCCTGGGCATGGAGCACAGTGCCAGGTTTGGCACCTCCACCCTGCACCAGTTCAGGAGTTCCCTCCAAGCTGGATTTTTTCCAAACCTCTTTGCTGTCAGACCAACCCTTCCACTTGACACGAGGAAGGCAGAGAAGAACTAGAGCAGCACGTGGGATACAGAAAGGAAACTCCTCAGTGAAGCACTGAAAATCCCCCAGCACTGGCATTCACATCATCTGAATTTTTCTGCCTTCAGCTTCCAGCCATAGGGCCCTGGGGTGCCTGGAGTGCTGCCCCAAAGATCCCTACAGCATCAGCTGCTGTTCCACCTGCCAGGGCTTCAACACTGAAACCCCAGGAGCTGTAGCTGGTTCTCATGAGGTTTTTGGCAGGATCTGAACTTTCCTGTCTTGTCTTCAGATCTGACTTGGAAGCCAAGTCCAAAGGTGAATGCAATTAAAGTTTGCCAATTGGTGATATTTGACCGAGCTGAGCAATAAATAGATCTGGTGAGGAAAACTCCAATGAATCTACTTCTATCACAACTCTGCATTGTTTTTCCTGTTAAATGTTTCATTGGAAGAGTTCAGCTTCAAAGGATGGCACTGAAGGCCTCCTGGCACCCTGGGATTTGGGGCAGGTTCTGCCCCAAAGTGCATCCCAGAGCCCTGACCCCCTGGCAGTGAGCCAGAGGGTGATGTGGCTGTGACAACAGGGGGACAGCAAAATGACACTGCCCTGGGAGCTGGACAGAAACAGCCATCCCCACCTGACAGCCCTGGGAATGAACCTGAGCACATCCCAAGGAGCAGCTGAGGGGTTGCCAGGGATGGGGTCTGTACCCCCAAAGGTACCAGCATGGCCTGGACTGGTTCAGGTTCCCTCTCCAAGGGAAAAGGAGTAAAAAGGTGAAGAGCACCCCCCCTGTTCCCTTTGCACATGCCAGTATTATTTACTACTAATAATTATTTCATAATACTAAATATTTAATAAATACCCAGACTTTCCTGTCTACACAAATAACTGTATCCCAGGCAGTTCCCAGGTTTTCCAGCTGCTCTGGTTCTCAGGCAGGACACTGCTGTCCAGCTCAGCTGCCCTGACTGATGCCCACATTCCATCAATATTCAGTTGCCAGCTTTTCCATCACGTTGTCACCTGAATGTTCTACATCTCCTCTGCTTTAGGGGCTGATTTCAGACCTATGGCCTCAAGCTCTTGGTGGAAGATGCTAAAAGAGGAGGCAGGGGTGAGGGCTGCTCACAGGGAGCAAACCACAGCACCACATGGCTGGGTCCTGCTGGTGCTCAGCTCTAACCACAGCAACATCCAGGTGGGATGAGCCTGGAGCAGTCTGGTCTGGGGAGATGTGGCCATGCCCATGGCAGAGGGCTTGGAACTAGAGAGTCACTGAAGTCCCTTCCAACCCAAACCAGCCCAGGATTCCATCCTGTCACCAGATCTCCCCTGCAGACCCCCAGCTTTCCATGGGAAGGAGACACACAGCTGAGCAAGGCTGGGAATTATTTTCTTTTTTTTTTTTTTTTTTTTGAGCAAAACACCCCTGCAGAAACCCAGAAGATACCCAGCCACTTTCCAGCAGAGCTGGCACCACAGCCTCTCCCCCCAGCCCACCTGGATCCCAGGCAGGACACGGACAACCCAACTCCTGCATGAAGGGGATGGAGGGGCCAGGAGCAACAAAAGCTTCTGGGGGGCTGGGGTTTGGAGGCAAAAGGCAGAGCGTTGGCAGCAGATGGCATTCCCTGCAGGGCATGGCTGCCCTCCCACAGCCTCCTCAAAGGTCACATCTCCCTGGAACTGAGGGCAAGAGTCCAGCTCATTCCATGGAAGGGGCTGGGTGGTGATTCCTGGAGCTGTGCCTGGGGTTGTGCTGGCAGAACACAGCTGGAACAGCTGGAAGCCAAGGACAGAGTGCTCCAGGAGAGGGTGAGCAGAGGAATGTGTGTCCCAGGGAGAGGCCACAGCTGGGCAAAGGAGGCAGCAAAAAAAGTTGGCAAAGAAAAAGGAGAGAAAAATGGAGCCCTGGAGCACCTCCCCATCCTGCCAGCCCAGGGAGAAGCAAGAGCTGAGACAAGGAGAGGATGGGAAGATGCTGCAGCATCCCTGGGCAGGGCATTCCCCACAATGGAGCCAGCCTGCTCCAGGACTCTCCTCTTTGGGAAAATCCCCATTTTTCACCAACACCACGGACCAGGGGAATCTCCAGACCTCCTGAGTCTGTTCATCTCATGGTGCTGGAGCACTGGCAGCTTAAGAAACAGCCATTTGTGGAAACAAAATGATGTTTCCAGGCTTGGTTTTGTTCCAGGGCTTTTGGGGGTGAAATCTGGGACAAAAATGTTTCCAGGCGAGTGAGATTTCCATAAACTGACATTTTTCAAAGGGGTGGAAAAAAAAAAAAAAAAAAAAAGAATTCCCAAACTCACACTTTTTCACCAGTTGAACTTCAGGAAATTTTTGGCACACTTCCAAGGGACACCCCTAATTTAACCCCGTGGGAATTCATGGGACTCAGCAAGGCATCCCACACTCTGGGGAAGACATGACACAGATTCCTATTTTCTCCACTGCTATTTCCACCAACAGACCTCACTTCACATCCTCCCCCCTCCCTCCATGCCCTGTCTCATTAACCACATGCCTGCTGTCCCCCTCCTAGCTCACCAAGGCCACCCTGAGATGGCAATGGCTGTCACAGCTGGGAGCCCTGAGGATTCTGCAGCACCTCCATCCCTGGAGATGGTCCACGACACATCAACAGAGAATCCCAGACTGGTTTGGGTTGGGAGGGACCTTAAAGCTCCCCCAGTGCCACCCCTGGATGGTCAGGGACACCTCCCCCAGCCCAGGGTGCTCCAAGCCCCATCCAACCTGGGCTGAGACACTGCCAGGGATGGGGCAGCCACAGCTTCTGGGGGCAACCTGGGCAACCAGGGGCTCAGCACCCTCAGAGGAAAGAATTTCATCCTAAGGACTCATCTAACTGTCCCCTCCTCCAGCCTGAAGCTGTTCCCCCTCATCCCATCACTGCAATGCATCCTGCAGCTCCCCCACCCTGCAGCAGCCAAAGAGCAGTGAGGGGACAGGGGAGAAGGAGGCACCAGAGGCTCCACAGGAGATGTGCCCAGCTGTCCCACACACCCAAAGCCACCTTCTGCCCATAAACATCCCTCAGGTGCTCTCAGGTCTGGCCCAGCAATGTGCCACAACCAGGGAATCCCGTCTGGAGAACATCCAGCCAGGAATACCCCCCCTGAGGCTCTCTGCTTGGGTGACACTCAAAGTTGGGTCTTAAATGACTCGGGTTTGTCCCACTTGACTACAGGCACTTTGCCAAGTGAAGAGAGCTGTGAAGAAAGAGGAATCCAACAGAGATGGACAAAAGAGCCCCAGGATGCACCCAGGCTCCTTCTGCTCCCACAAGCATCCTCCTTCCTCATCCTCTGCTCAGGAAGGAAAGGGACCAGCACAGGCAGGAGCTGGGCTCTGCTTTGCATCTCAGTACAGGCTGTTTATAGCTTCCAGTGAAAAAAACAAAAAAAAAAAACCAAAAACCCCCCCTGTAAGGTGAGCAGGTCGGGGTAATGTGACAGAGCCCAGAATCCCAAACCTGCCAGCCCCAAAGCAGCTGCCCCAGCCTGGGGGGAGATGGGGAAACCACTGCCCGGAGGAAAAGGAGCTGAATTTCCCACCCTCTGCCCCAGACTCCGCAGAACCAGGAGCACTGGTGACCTCTGCTGACACCGGGCTGGTGCTCAGCACCTTGGGGATCATGTGCCTGAGGAGCTGCTCCCCAGTGCCAAGGCAGGACACAGGCTGCTCCTTCGTCTCAGCACTGCAAAGGACTCTGAAGGAGCTCTTGGCTCTGCAGGGCTTGATGTTGGATTGCAGAGAGCATAGCTGGGCTTAAGTCAACATGAAACTAATTGTTTGGGAAAGAATTCCAAGCCCTGATTCTGTTCTCCTTAACACTAGGGGAAAAAAAAGAAAAAAAGAAAAAAAGAAAAAAAAAAAAAAAAAAAAATAAGAGAAATAAAAAAAAAGAAAGAAAAGAGAAAATGAGAGAAAAAAGAAAAGAGAAAAAAAAGAAAAGAGAAAAAAAAGAAAAGAGAAAAAAGGAGAAAAAAAGAGAAAAAAGGAGAAAAAAAAGAAAAAAAAGAAAAAATGAAAAGAGAGAAAAAAAAAAAAAAGACAAAAGAAAAGAGAAGAAAAAAAGAGAAAAAAAAAAAGCCTGGAAAAAAAATATATCCAAGTGGATTGGAATCTGACTGCAAAACGGTGGAGGCCCAAGGTCCAAATCAAAGTGAGGAACAACCTGGACAAGACCCCCCCAGGCACTGGGGATGCAGCAGGGAGGCTGCAGCCAGGGCTTTCCCACCCTCCCCTTCCTTTCCAAAATTCTCACTCACAAACTCTGCAGCCAGGAGCACTTCGGGGAGTCCCAAAGTGTCACGGGAGAGGCTGACACTCCACCCTCCCCTGCACCCAGAGCTCCCCAGCACCCAGCCCAGGGCTGCAGGTGCCTTCTCCAGGCTCCAGGCTCTCTGCTTGGGACTCTCAGGCTCTGAAAAGCTGAACTCCAAGTGCAGGAGCTCCGGGGAAAGCAGAGCATGGCTGGCTGGCTGCCAGCACCTGAGGAATCTCCGGGTCCTGCTGGCTGGAAAGCCTCCAGGGATCCAGGGATCCAAGCCTGGATCCACCTGCCCCAGCGGGATTCCTTTGCCATGCTGAGCTGCACCCAAAGGCAAGCAGAGCACCAGGGCCTGCACCCTGCACCCCTTCCCATGGTGATCAGAGCAAGCAGCCACCTCCAGTCCCAGGGGAGGAACACATCTCAGCACCCTCACCCCAAAAGGAGACATTCCCCTCTCTGCAAGTCCCTGGGAAGAGGTTGGAGTGAGGAGGGCTCAGTCTGCTCCCAGGTAACAAGCAGCAGGAGGAGAGGAAATAGGGTGAGGCTGCCCAGGGGAGGGTTAGATTGGGTGTTGGAAGAAACTTCTTCACTGAAAGGGTAACCTGAAACACGGGCCCTGGCTGCCCGGAGAGGTGGTGGCATCACCATCCCTGGGAGTGTCCCAAGGCTGTGTGGATGTGGTGCTGAGGAAGGGGGGTTGGCAGCAGCCCCAGCAGAGCTGGGTTAACTCCTGGACTCCAGGATCCTAAAGGTCTTTTCCAAGCAGCAGGATTCTGCCTGTCCATCCATAACCTCTGCTCACCAAGCCTCCCCATCACAGCTCTGTGCAGACAGGCAAACACCCCAGCTGCTGTCACCTGGGCTCCAGGCCACCCTGGTGACAAACCCCCCCGAGTGCAGCACCCAGCTCTGCCAGCTGCTCACCCTGCAGCACCTCACTCACCCCCCAAAGAGAAGGGTTTGACACATCCACACGGCCCCCCCACCAACTGCCCAGCTCCCCACAGGACCAGCTTTCCCTCTGGACCCCCCAGTGCACCCAGAGCATCCCTGCTGAGCCAGCAGGCAGTGAATCAGCAGGTTGGGAGCCCTGCTGGGGGGGGATTAGTTCTCCATTGGAAAGGAGAGCTCTGGTTACAGTCACAGGACTTTGCCATTAATCCACCCAGAGGAGTCTGGCCAGCAGCCCAGAATGCCCACAGAGGCTTTCTGTTCCCTGAGCAGATTTTTCAGCTCCACCCCACTGAGCTCCCCAGCTAACAGCAGAGCACTCAGACCCATGGCAATGCCATTGCCAGAGCATCTTCCAGGAGATCTGCTGATGGATCCATGCCTGGTTAGACGGAAAACAGAGAGGACTGCCAGGAGCAGTGCTCTAGAGCACTCCACATCCTCAGGAACTCTCAGGCCAGGTCACTGCTGCCCACAGGTGACCCCCAGCTCAGTGGGGATGATCCTGTTGTGGGGATGCAGAGAGGTCCTGGTGCCCACAGGCTCTGCCCCTGCAGCTCAGACATGGGGTTGGCAGCTCCCCGGGTGTTTACTGAGCTCACAGGTTGGATCTGCTGCCTTCCATCCCCCCCTCTGCCTTCAGCCTCTAAGAGCTCCCATGGCTGCCTTCCTACCTCTACTGAATCTTGCATGCAAGACCACTTGTTCCTTTTAAAACCATTCCATAAGCTCTCCGAGGTCCAACACAGTGAAAGGACCAGGAGAGAGCAGCCCAAGGGAGGAGCAGGGAGGGACAGCACCTTCCAGAGACCCCACAGGAGGAGCTCAGCTCTGCAGCACCGAGTGCTGATGCACCAGCAGGCAGGCAGACACTGATCTACAACCCCCCCAGCCCCTGCCTGCCTTGCTCTGGGGGTGGCTGGAATGTCATCCATCTCCTGAGGCTGCTGAACGGGAGCCCGGGGTGTCAGCACCAAGGGGGGACCCTCCCCATGGCAGCAGAGAGGGTCCTTCCCCTCTGCTGGCAGCAAGGGACTGGGACTGGGACCTGCCCAGTCTCCCCAGTACATCCCAGCTCAGGAGGTGCCACTGCACTGACATCCTGCCCAGCCCTGGCTCTGCCTCTGGGCAGAACCCACAAAGTAAATGCTGGGAAAGGAAAGGATGGAGAGAGCAGACAGACCCTTTGACAGTCACACACACACTTGCCTTGCCACAAATCTTTGGCTGAACCCACTCACATACTACTCTGATCATCATTATCTGGAAAAAAAACCCAAAACAACAGAATATTGGAACAGGAGCCTTCCCCTAAGCAAGGGCTGCAGTCCTGGGACAGGCTCCCAGCCTCAGCTCCTTCAGCTGCATTTTCTGGAGCCCTTACTTGTCTTCAAGACTCTTCCTAAGCAGGTCATGCAAAGTCTCAGCATAGCTAAAGACCTAGAGAAAATCCAGCTCTCCTTCCCCAGGCTGGTTAGGAAAAGATCTCTTATTTATCTGTTTAAAAACTGAAAATCTGTGGTCAAAACCAAACCCAAATCAGTTTGTGGTTTTCAGCTTTCCAACAAGAAACAGTCACACCTTTAAGAAAGCATCTACTGTGCATTAAGAAAACATTGGGGGGGGGGGGGGGGGGNGGGGGGGGGGGAAGGCATCTAACAGGTTCTTTGAGCTAGGAAGAAATTTGTTATGGAAAAGTGGAAAAATCCCTTGTTTGACTGAAATGGCACACCCAAAATTCCCAGAGCAGGACCCAAAGCAGCTGATGCCACCCAGCCAGGGGCTCAGGGTGTCTACCCTTGGAGTTTTGTGGGAATGAGCCACAGGGGATTCACCCTTGCATTTGAGCCAGGAGAAGCTCATCCAGCCTTGAGCTTTGCTCTTCTCCTGGCTCTGCCAAGCAGCAGCTCAGCTGAAAGGTGGAGACAGAGAGGGAGAGATGAGAGCAACCATCAGCTCAGAAGGACCAAACCAACAGCATCTGGGTGCTTCATGGTTCCCACCCATGCTGAATGTCTGCATCAGCTTGACCCAGATACCACCCAAAACACATCAGAACAGCTGGGGAAGTGGAGTGGAGAGGTTAGGGTGGCAGAACTGCATTTCCAGCCCATCCCTGAGTGTACCCAGGGACTGCAAAAACCACCCCAGAGCACCCAGAGGGGTTTCCTGCACCTTCCAGCTGGGTGCAAAGCTCAGGCCTGAGCAGCCCAGGGAATCCACACTGGGTTGGGATGTACTGAACCTTCCCAGCCTCTCCACTGACAGGGCAGGAATAAAAACCCCATTGCTGGCACAGCAATCCCTGGCAGGGCAGGGCAGGGATCCAGCACCAACCTGGGAGCTTGCAGCCCTTCTGCAGGCACCACGAGGGGAACCCCAGGAGCTGGCAGGGAGCCCGAGACAAGCCCTAGGGATGGGGTTCACTGTTCCACTGCAGCAGCCTGGAGAGCAAGCCAGTATTTATATTTATATTTATATATATATTTATATTTGTATTTATAAGGCACCTATCACCGTATTGATAAACACTCCTTGGAGCCACTCTGCCAGCAGAGCTAAGAACAGGGGTCAGCCTGTTGGTACCTCAGCACTTCTGTTTCCAGCCAGATCCAAGAGCTCAGCCTGAGGCTTGAGGAAAGCTTGAGGTGAGAGGGAGATCTCTGGCAGCATTTTGGGACAAGCCCCTGAGCTGTGTGTCCCAGGGAGCAGGACAGAGCCTGCCAGGCTCCCAGCAGGGTTATTTTTCCTGCCTCCAAGGCTCTGAAGGGCAGAAGTTAAATCCTCCAGGAGCCTGATTCCCCAAGGCACCCAGCACCATCCACCTGCAGAGACAGGCATCCCCAGCCCCCCCTTCCTGCCCACACCTCTGCTCCAGATCAAAGCCTCAGGAGCTTTGCTCCCCCCAGAAGTGACACCAAAACACCCCCCCAGCCCCCAGGTTGATATTCGAAGGAGCACAAACAGACCCATCGATGCAAACAGACCCCCTGGGTGCTGGGGCCAGCAGAACCCTCCAGGACATCATCCCCCTGCAGCTGAGCTCTCTGGGTGCCCTGAGGAGCTCCCTGCAAAGTGGCAGCAGGAGAGTCAGCTGGGAAAAGCAAGTTTTGGAAAAGCCAGCCCTGGCCTCTGGAAACCTCTTCAGCTGCCACCGCTGTGGGACTTCCCCATTCCTGCTGAAACAGCAGAGAGAATGAAAGCTTTAATACCAGATGATGCAACCGGACCCAAAACTCCTCACAGGCAAGGTCAGAGCCTGGGAGGAGGCTCAGGCAGCAGCACTGACCCAGAGCACTTCAAACCCTTGTTCCAGGCCACTATCCAAATTCCACACACAGGAAAACAGGTGAAGTGAAAAGGAAGCCATTTGGACCTGTCAGTGACCTGATAAACCAATCCTGCTCACAGCCCTTATCATGCTTCAGAGTTAACCAAAAAAAAAAAAAAAAAATGCTCAGCCCCCAAGGTGCTGCACCCACACCCTGGAGATGCTCCAGGCCAGCTTGCTGCAAGGGACCCAACCCCCAAGCACCCTCAGAGCCTTGTGGGAGCTTCACATCCAGCCTGGAAAACACTCCTGGAGCTGAGCTGGGAATGGGGAGACAAAAGCTCCAGTTGCCAGGAGGTCAAAGCCACCTCAGCTGGGTCCTGAGGCTGAGGGGAACGTGTTGGCTGAGCAGTGCCTTGGAGTCAGGAGCAGATTCACAAAGAGAGCTTGTGCTCGTGCACCAAGCTATAAATATTTCTTTTCTAAAAGGCCGAACTGGAAAAATGTCTAAATGTCTATTTTTGCCTCCTCTGCTTCACCCACTCCAAACATTGACATCATACCAAGCTCCTACTGGGAGGGAGTCATCCCCCAGCCCAGGGCAGCACCACTGCACCCAGCAGGGACACTGCTGGGGGAAAGAAAAAAAAAAAAAAAAAAAAAAAGCAGCTTTGTAGCCTGGGAGGAGAGATGGAGCTGCACTTGGAGAGGAGGAATTCTTTCATGGAAAGGTTTTCCACTGCCCTTTGATTCCAACAAGAAGCAAAGCCCAAGCCCAGCCTGGCAGGGCTTTGCCCTGGGGGCTGATGCTGTCCCCAGGTTCAGTGTTCCCCATCCAGCAGCTCTCTTCAATCTCCCCCTCCATTTCCTGTAACTCCACAGAATCCACCCTGAGCTGCTCCTAAGGAAAGAAATCCACACTCTGGGGGGAGTAAACCAGTTTGCAGCAGGATGTGACCCCATGGAGAGCTGCAAGAGGTCCCAGAGCAGCAGGTCCCAGCAGCTCCATCATGGCCAGGACAGGCTGGACCCTGCTTGGCAGCCTCTGGAAAACTCCTCTGCTTGGGGGGGTGTCAGAGCACTGCCCACAGAGGTTCAGGCTCCATCTCTGGAGACATTCAGAACCCATCTGGACACCTTCCTGGGTGCTCTGCTCTGGGGGATGCTGCTCTAGCAGGGTGCTGGATCAGACAGACTGGAGAGGTCCCTTCCAACCCCCACCATAAAATATAGAAAATATATAAAAACACACTCTCTCTCCTAGAGAGAATAGGAATAACAATAGAACAGGAATAATAGGATAATATTAAATAAATAAGAACATAGATCAGAATAATTCCACCCCAGCCCCCAGAGACACCCCACGTCTCCTCCCAGCCTCACATCCCCCTGTCCCAGCTCCAAGCTTTCCCTCTCCAGCTCTCTGGGCCCAGGACACTGTTCCCTGGTGGCTTCCAGCCTCCCCAGGAGCACATCTGGAGCTCAGCAGGAGGATGAAGCCCTCTTGGCATCCCCGAGGTCACCCACAGCCTCCCCACGCAGCCCCAGGGTCCCCAGCTGTGGGGCACGACTGTGCCACGGGGTCCCAAAATCACAGCCACTCGTTTCAGCAGGAGCTGAACACGGGCCCTCAAGATATTTCAATCACTGCCTGTGGGAAGTACGAGAAGAAAGAAAGAAAAAACAAAAACAAAAAACAACAAAAAAAAAAAGCCCCACAAACCCAAACCACAGCAGAATTACTCTCCTGTGAATCTGTGGCTCTGGAGAGGTCCCACTTTTCCCCAGTGACAACAAGAGGAAAGTAAAAATTTCCCCTTAAATGAAGTTACTGAAAACCCCATTTAAAGAATTAGCAAAGCCAGCACATTTGGTTTTGGCTTTTCTTTGAGTTTCCCCCCACTCCTCCCCATCTTTTTTTTTTTTCCTACAAATGCTTTTTACAAGATTGGGGTTTGGCTCTTTCCCTTTTACACCAGTTCCTTCTGGAGATGCAGTGCCCCAGCCTCTCTGGAGGCACCATCCACCTCCAACTGCTTTGAACAGAAAAAAAAGGGTTCACTGAACCCTTTACACCTTTCTGTAAAGGGTAAAATTTGGTAAGGTTTGGAGCAGAACCTCTCCTGCCAGGTTGTTTTCCAGGCAGCTTGAACACACCTGAACTCCAACCACACACACAGTCCAACCCAACTACTGCTGCTGAGGGAAACTGAGGCACAAGAAAACCAGCTCATGGACCCAGGGAGGAAAGCAGGAGAGCAAGGAGCAGCCCCCAGCACCTCCACAGCCCTGGTCCTGAGCAGGGCTCAGGGCTCCCCCGCTGCAAAGAGGCTGCTGCAGGGGTACCCAGGCACCTTCCCACCCCCCAGGTACCTGAGCACACGCAGAGGAAAAATAAAGAAGTTTCCTCAGTCACCTCAGCTCCCAATTCGGGTTCCCTGGGGTTGAGTCCAACCTTTTCCTACACCATTTCCCCACCACAGAACTGCCTAAAATACCTCTTCAGGTCTTTCACCTGCAGAAGGAGCAACCCATCCCCCCAGGAGGGAGGTGTGAGAGTGAAACGGGTCAGCACCAGGGTACCAGGGGGTTAAAACCAGGGTACCAGGGGGTTAAAACCAGGGTACCAACAATTCCCCAGCCCTGCTACAGCCCTGAGGAGAAAAGTGGGGATTTTCCTCCTCCCCATCCCTGAGCTGTCCGAGCTCAAACAAGTCCCAGCAGCTTCAGACTTGGAAAATCAGTGAACATGGGACTGCAGAGCAGAGCAGGAACCCTGAGGAGCTGGGAAAGGGGTTCCCAACACACCTCCCCCCTCTTCAGTTCCCCCCTGGGACCCCCCCAGGGTCAGCTGCATCCAGGGATGTCCCCCATCCCCTGGGCTGCATCACCAGCAGGTCAGGGGAGAGGATTCTGCTGGGTCCAGTTTTGGGGTCCCCAAGATCAGAAGAAGCCAGAGGTGTTGGAGCAATCCCAGAGAAGGTCACAGAGATGATCCCAGGGCTGGAGCAGCTCTGGAGCTGGAAGCCTGGGGGTTGCTCCCTGCAGGGACCTACAGGAGAGATAGGGACAGGATGGGACAAGGGGGGTGATGGCTCTAAACTGGAAGAGGGGAGATTCAGACAAGATATCAGGAAGAAATTTGTTACAATGAGAGTGATGAGACACTGGCCCAGGTTGCCCAGAGAGGAAAAAGCATTCAGAGAAGGGGGAAGGGCCCTTCCCCAGGATCTCTGGCAACACACTGAAAAATCAGAGGGAAGAGATGGAAACTAAGGTTTATTTATTCCTTCCCAGACCCCGTGGCTTTGGTCCCAAGCCAAGGGGTCTGGGAAGGAATAAATAAACCTTAGTTTCCATCTCTNCTCATGGGATTTCTGGCTGTGCTGGGGCCAGTGCCATTCGTCAGCTGAAAGCTTTGGGAAACAGTGCTGGGCCTCTGCAGGGAGAGAGGAAATAAAAAAATAATTAAAAAAAAAATATATATATATATACACACACACAACCCTTCCTTCCCCCCCATGACAAGGAAAATAATATTACGAATGCATTAAGTGTTGAAAGGATCTGACACCAGTTGAATCCCTGCAGAAGTGGGAGCTGGAACCAGAAGGGATCTCCCTGGGGAGGGAAGGGGATGTCTCCTGCTCTCCATGCCAGTGCTGATGATGGAGAAGCCACCTCCCAGCTACCTGGGACAGGGGAGTTTTTACCAGTGGAGTCACCCAGCTTTTTGCCCCCTTTGCCCCCTCCTGCTGGATGCTCAGGATGGCCAGTGCAGAGGGGGGGACCCCAAAGTCTCCCCCACAAAAACCTTTCCCAGGCACTGACTGGAAATGGGCAAGAGCAGAACTGGGGGTGGGAATCCCCAGCCAGACCCAGGAGTGCAGGGACACACGGGGCCAACTTGAAGCCCAGAGCAAATGTCCTGAGCTTTAACACCAAGGTCCAAAAAAGCAGCAGCCAAAGGCAGGGACTGGCACAGACAGGGATGGAGACTGTGGATGGATGGATGGATGGATGGATGGATGGACACACAGCAGTACCACCAGGCAGCAAAGGAGATTTCTGTAGCATCCAGAACATTCTGGGTTATTTTTTTCCAGGCTGACAATTAAGTTTTCAGATATTACCCCAAACTCCCTCAGAAATCAGCAGGCTATGCTGTGTACCTGCTGCATGCTGCTCAGTTTTCTTTACCTCTTCAGGACGGGGAGAAAACCTCAAACAAAGCTGTGTTGCTAAAACCCTTGGTCCATAAACATCTGCCTTGTGACCCACAGCACCCAAGGGAACAGCCACTGCTTGGTTTGATTTTCTCCAGCAACAAGGTTGAAATATTTAGTGTAATAAAAGAAAAAAAAAAAAAATAAGGTTAAAGTATTCAGTGTAATAAAAGGAAAAGAGTATCTTGAGAGAAAAGAGGGACAGTTGCTTGTTAGGAAAGGCCCTGGAGGGGAAGGACCCTGCACTTTGCTTCACAACTCTGGGGAGTTTTAATTCTGAGCTGCTGGTGCTGGCAGGGGGACTGATCTCACACTCTTATATTTAGAGACTCATCTGAAAACCAGCCAGAGCTGCTGCTTATAAATCAGGTTGTTCTGACAGTGCCCAGAACAAGCAGTAAAAGCAAATGGAGGAAAATGAAATTACATGCTGCAACAGGGAACTCTGCAAAATAATCAGCTTTGTGGCTTGTTGGGTTTTGTTTTTTGGTTTTTTTTTTAAAGCTCACAATAATTAGAACTACTTTTTCCTCTGTTCTTTCATTTGTTTTTCAGCCAGTTCCCCCCTGACAGGCTCTGGGCCCCAACCTCTGGTTCCCATTCCCTTGGCCAGGTGGGTGCCAAGGCTGGGGCAAGGCAGGAGCCAACATCTCCCAAGGGTTGGGTGGGGGGAGAAGATGCAGCACTGGGTTCCCTCTGGACACAGGAATGGATGCAGCACATCCCATCCCATCCCATCCCATCCCATCCCATCGGATCCCATCCCATCCCATCCCATCCCAGCAGCTGAGCAGACCCAGCTCAGAGGAAGGGCTGAGGATGGGGATCACAGCATCTGCCCCAGACACAGAACTGGTCAGCTGAACTCAGGCAGCTCTCCCTCTACAGCCAAATGGAAACACAGCACTGAAACACAGCTGGTGTCCCTTCCTCTTCCCAGTGTCCCTGGGGGGCCACATCCATCACTCCAGGAAAGGTGACAGACACCCCTGGATGGGGATTTCATGCTGTGGTTTATAACCTGAGTTGAGCCTTGCTGGGGGATCCTCAGGACAGGAATTTCCTGCCTCCAACATTCCTGTCTCAAGGGTTTTTCAACTTCTCACTTTAAGAACATGAAGAGGAACAAGTGCTGCTTTGCCAGGAGTCAACTTCAGACCCTACCAGTCCCACACAACCAACAGCAGTTTGTTCTCATCTCCAGCAGGATTTCCCTTTGACCCTCAGCAAGAAGCCAGATGGAGCAACAACTGCAAAAGGAACTGCTGGGAAGCAGAGAAAGCTGATGAAAGGATAAGAGCAACAAAACTACCCTTTATTCATTCATTCATCTGACTGCACTGCTTGAAATTCTCCATGAACTGCTTCCAACCCAGACTCCTCCCCATGCATGTGAACTGGAAAGCTGGGTGATAAGGATGGAAAGAAATGGTCACAGGTTCTGAGAGGGCTGGAGGAAGAGGAGAACAACAAAGGAGGGAAAAAAAAACTTGGGACCCCAGGAAAGAGAAAAACCCTGACTGGGTACTAAGGCCACAGTGAAATACAACAGAAGCAAAAAAAGAAAAAAAAAAAACCCTCATAAAGGGGTTTTTTTCCTATTTATTCCAGGATGGGCTTGAACTGGTGTCAGGTAGAGCTGACTGGTGCCCACCCATTGCCTCCAAAGGGCTTGGGATCCACTGGAAGTTGAACCATGGGGTAAACTACAAGAGCCCAAGATCCTGCCCAGCCCAGCAGGGACCAACACATCACCCCAAATACGGCTGGAGGTGCCAAGATGAGGAGGGCAAGGCACCAAGCCATGGGGATCACAGCATCTCCAGCACCTCACCTCCAGAGCTGCCTGAACTGGCCCTGCCCTAACCCCAGCAGCCACGTTCAGTTACCACCTTCCACCACAACCTCCAGTTTGGAAAACTGACAGTGGAACTTAAAAAATAAAAAATTAAAAATAAAAAAAAAATTTAAAAAGCAAGAAAAAGAATGGTTTCCAGCAGCAGAGCAGTTTGCAGACACCACACCCCTGCCTTCCCCAGGAATGGCCCAGGGACAGCTGAGGTTCCAGGGCTGGGACACAGCACCAGCCCCAGGAGTGCTGCTGCCCCCACGCTCTGGAGTCCCCCTTGGCATTGACTTTGCAGGCACAACAGCAGAATTAAAAACTACAATAACTCGTAATGGGTTTTTCCTTATGAGGAAGAGGGAACACAACAGAAAAAAACCAAAAAAACAATAAAAGGTGGGCTCCAGGCTGGGAACCTGCAGTGCTCACACCCAGGAGGCTCCGGTGTGTACGTGTGTCCTGGTTTGGGTGTCAAACTGAAATGAAGGGGAGGTTCTGCCCTTCTGTGCAGTGCTGCTCCTGACAGCCCCTTCAGCAACTTCTAACCCCAGGCAGGCTGGGGGCAAGAGCAGGACCAGACACTGGGCACACTGGTGTGCACAGGGGTGACTCTCCAGCCTCCTGTAAGCAAAACCTCAGAGCCCTCCTGTCCGACCTGCAGCAGTTCCCTGGATCCAAAGCAGCTCCAGCTCTTCCTTTCTATTCCAAACCCAGCCTGAGGTGCCCTTCCTGCTGCTCCTGGCCCAACCAGTCCTGCATCTCTCCAGCTGCAGAGCCCTGGGGGAGCAGGCAGACAGGTTGTGCATCCCAAGGGCTCCGTGGAGCAGGGGGAAGAGCCAGAGCCTGGAGCTGGAGGAGGAATGCTGTTTGTGTGAAGAGATGAGGAGGCAAATAGTTGACATTAAGATTTTGGGGAGGCTGTGGGACTGGGCTGTTTCTTTCAACCCTCACACAAAGGGACCTTTTTGTGTTTTGCCGTCAAACAGAAAGGATATTGAAGAGTCTGTGGAATTTCTGGGCATTTTTTTCCCCTCGGAGATGCCACAGCCCGTGCTCCAAAGCAACCACTGAAGGAGGATGCAAAGGACAAGATGCCCCTAAGTGGCTCCACACCCACCTTTTGTCCCCNCCCCCCAGAGATCCCCCAGACCAGGGCTGCACCCCTGCCTGCCCCACATCCCCCCAGCTCACAGGCTCCTTCCCACCCAACTTTGGATCAACCTCTGAAAACAGACCCAGAGAGAGCAGCCCCCTCCCCAGGGAACCCAGAGGAGCTTTTTTCTGGTCCCCACCACCCAGCCAGAACAACCCATCCCTCCAGCCAACATCACCCCTCTGGGGCACCCTCAGGGGGGGCTGAGCCCCCTTGTCCCCCAGGAGCCAGAGCAGGGTCCCAGCTGCACCCCCAAGGGCTGCGGAGGAGGGAGATGGACAAGGGGAGCTTTGTCAGCCCGGGCAAGGGAGACACAAGAGAGCAATGAAAATTCCTTGCTGAGCTGGTGGGATGGTGCAGAGGGATCAGACTGTTCCTCCTTCCCTTCCCGGAGCCCCTGCAGGACATTCTGCATCAGCTCAGTGCTGAGGGCTGGAGGAAAACTCACTGCAAACCCCTGCGAGAGCTTCCCCACTGCTTGGAGTTCTCCCTGTTCCCACTTTGAGCTTCCCTAATAAATCCCAGATTGCTCAACTTCCCTCACACTGGAGCTCAGCCAGCTCTTAACCCTTTGGGGGCTGAATAATCTCCTCCTCCTCCTCCTCCGTTTGCCTCCAGAGCCTTTTCCAGGGCAAACTCCACCCTAGGGGAAGGGACCAAACACTCCAGGTTTGGAGGCTCCATCCCCACCCCAGTCCCCACTGGTGCAGCAGGCAGAGGGCTGTGGGGAAGGGCTGTCAGGAATTCCAATCCCTTGTTTTGAGCACTGGAACAGCAGGCCAGCCTGCAGCAGCTGGTGAGACCAAGACACAACCACAAGGCTCCTGGTGGCCCTGCAGAGCCTCCTGAAGGTCCATGGTGATGGAGAATGATGAAAACCCCACAGGGCCCCAGGTAACCCCCAGTGTTCAGCCACAAAACCCCTCAAGCAGAGATGGACCTTCAGAACAAGTGGCAGTCTTCTCACCACTTTTCTCTGCACACAAATATTCATGAGCAGGTTTCCAGGCTGGAGGCACACAAACACAGCCCTGCAATCCACTCTTGATTTTTATTCTTTTTTTTTTTTTCCCCTTCCCCAAAAACATCTTTTCAAGAAAAGCCATGAAATTCATTTTCAAAGACCTCCTCCAAGAGGCAGATCCAGGGAGAAGTGCACCTGCAGCCCAGCCAGAGCCCAACATTCAGGCACTCCTGGGGGTGGCAGGAAAGGGACACCCCCCCCACCATCCCATTCCCAACATCCCTGACCCAGGGACACACGAGGCTCTGGAGTTGGTTTGCTTCAGCCAGGCTGCACCATGAGGTGCCTGCACAGGGTCCAACACTTCCAGTATTCACACAAACAGTAAAAAAATAAAAAAAAATTTAAAAATCCCAGGTCTGGTGGTCACCACCCACCAGAGTTCCCTTACACACAGCAAGGGGTGGATTTGGGATCAGATGAAATCACAAAAAAAAAGGGAGAGAATCCCAACTGGCAGGGCTGGCAGGCTTGGTCAGAAGGAGTTAAAGGATTTTGTTATCCTGCAGCAGAAAGGTTCTGCACAGGCACCTCACTGGGTTAAGACCTTCAAGCACAAGGGGAAGAGGAAAAACCCAGGCAAACCCTAACACAAAGCCACCCAAAACCTAAGTGCAGGGAGAGACCAGCAGCCCCCAGGCAGCTCCAGGCTGCCCAAAATATCCTGCAGCATCCTGCTTCCCCAGCACCCCCCAGCACACAGCCAGAGCCATGCACAGACCCTGCACCCCAACCTCCATCTGCTGCCTCCAGGTGTACCCCAGAGAGCAGAGCTGGGCCCAGGAGGGGCCATGGGGAGGGGGTGACCACAAAGCCCCGTGGGGGCTGAGCAGAAAGCTGGGCTGGGGCTGAAGACCAGGACATTCCCCTGGAGTCCACTCTCATCCAGAGCAGCATCTGGGAGCTGAGCTCAGGAGGATTCCTGCAAAGCCCAGGCTGGATCCTGGCTCTGGGGAGCCTGGTTCTGCCCCGGGGGGTGCTGGCCCATGGGCAGGATGCACAGGGAGAGGCTCAGCCAGAACCAGAGCTCACATCAGCATCTGGGCCTCAGGGAGCAAACAGGATGGAGCCCAGAGCTTGCTTCCCATGGACAGAGCATTGTGGAATGGTTTGGGTTGGAAAGGACCTTAAAGCTCCCCCAGTGCCACCCCTGCCATGGGCAGGGACACCTCCCCCAGCCCAGGGTGCTCCAAGCCCCATCCAACCTGGGCTGAGACACTGCCAGGGATGGGGCATCACCAACCTCCCCAGGAAACCTATTCCAGGACCTTACAACCTTCCTGGTGAAGATTTTTTTCCTACTATCTCAACTAACTCTCCCCTCTTTCAGCTTAAAACCATCACCCCTTGTCCTGTCACTGCCCTCTCTGGTGACAGGGCCTTTCACCTCCTCCCCTGGGACCTGCATCTCTACAGCATCCCCCAGAGCATCCCTGCAGCATCCCCCAGAGCATCCCTGCAGCTGGGTGCTATGGGACAGCCCCGTGTGCTGGCTCTGCTCAAGGCAGGGATTTGCTCTCACCCAGGCATTTTCCCCCCCACACTTAATACAAATTTGAGTACAGAGAGATGCTGAAACACAACCCAAACTCAAAACCAGGCTCGATCTGACCTCACTGACAAAAACAAAAAAAACCAAAAAAAAACCAAACAAACAAAAAACCCAAAAAAACCCCCACACAGCACATTAATCCACAGGAAGGAAAAAAATATATTTTTCCCCTCCTCGCAGTCTTCTTACTATTTGGTTGTCCTGAAGCACTACCCCAGGGAATGCCTGAACAGCACAGGCTGCAGGCACAGAGCGAGGAGACTTGGCCCAGCTCCTCATGGTGTAAATCAGTGCTGCCTGGCTGGAGCCAGAGCTTCAGGACAGCAGCAGATCTGGCTCAGGCTCAGCCCACAGAACCATCTGCCATGGAGGCAAACGCAGCCCCAGTACAACAGAAAGGTTCCCAGTCCAGGCCCCCCCGGGCAGCAGAGCTCCGTGGGCCAAGCTGCAGACACAGCTCCAGACTGATCTTTGTTTCACCTCTGGTTCTGTGCTCGGAGCCTCAGCACCAAACCTGGCTCCACAGGCAAGACCCTGCTGGCAACCACCATGGGCTCAGCTCCAGCAGAAAGGATTTTTCAGCAGTTATCAAATGTCTCAGCCTGGCCCATGAAATTCAGACCCACCATTCCTGGGAAACCACTCCTGGCTGGGATCAGGAGTGTTCCCCACCACCAGCAGCACCCAGCAGTGCCAAGGGGCCCAGCCAGCTGCTCACTGGTGCTTTCTGGCACACAAAGCAGACAGAATGTTCACCTGAGCACTGCTGGGCTCATCCCTCTCCCTGCAGCCACCAGGAACAAGAAGGATGCTCTGGGATCCTGGTTCCCTCCCTGCACGTTCCTCCCCGTGTTGCTGCCTGCAGTCCCAACCCTTTCCCAGAGAGGAAGAAGATTCCTCAGGGAAGCCACAAGGTTTCCCCTTTACACCAGAGAGTGAGTCAGGAAAACACAGAGGGAGAGGGAGAGCTCCCGTGTCCCTCTCCTCCCGGCCAGCCTGGCCTGGACACCATCTGGGGCACGACTGCATTTGTCCATCAGAGCACATCTCACCCTGCCACCCTCTGCAGACTTCTTGTGGAAGTCCCAGGAAGGAGCTGTGCCTGCATCCCACTGTCTCTAGCAGTGGCCAAAAGGAACTCATAAAATCACAGAATAATCTGGGTGGGAAGGGACCTCTCAAGGTCCCCCAGTCCAACCCCTGCAGTATCAGGGACACCCTCACCCAGATCAGGGTGCTCAGAGCATCCTCAACCTCACCTTGAACATCTCCAGGGGTGAGGCCTCAGCCACCTCCCTGGGCACCCTGTGCCATTGTCCCACCACCCACTTCTTCCTCACATCCAATCTAAATCTCCTCTAATTTTAACCCAAGGCCCCCCTGGCACTGTCACTCCAGGCCCTTGCAGTTCCACCAAGAAAGGGGTCAAGCCCCTGTTTGCTCAGACTTTGGATAACTCTGGGGATGGAGGTTGTTCTGCTTTGTGGGTTTCAAGTTTGGGCTGGTTTTTTGGTTTTACTTTAACATCCCATTCTAATAACAGGAAAAAGATTTTTGTACCAAGTCATTCAGATCAAGGAACATCCAACATCAACAGCAGCAACAAGCTGAGCTGGCTGAAAAATGAGTTGGGAGGGGAAAAGTTTCAACTACAAACAGTTTTGGGGGAATAAATCTGCTTTTCAGAGCTGCTGACTTTTTGACAAGATGAAAAATTCCCACTGGAAAATATCCACTCTGCATCAAAGAGCTGCTCAGGCGAGAGCAGCCACAGCCTGGACCAGCCCCTGCTCACCCCAACTTCTCTCTGCTCCTGCTGGGCTTTCCCCTGGCCCCAGGATGCCTCCCACTCCACCTTGGAGAGACCCAGGACAAATCATCACCCCAAAACCTCCCCGACTCCAACCCAGCAGGGGTGATTTGTACACAGACAATTCCATGGGCCGTGCCCACCCTCTGCTTCTGGCTGTTGCTGGCAGCAGGGTTGCAAAACCCAACCCTTCCCAGGCAGCCTGGTGCTTGGGAAAGGAGCAGGAGGGGATGGCCAAGCTGATCTCACCACCCAACCATCTCCAACGTGCAGGTTCTGGGGTGCCAGCACCCACCCATCCCCGTGGCACCCACGTCCCCAGGTCAGGAGGAGCAGGGGGTGTGTGTCTGTCTGTCCAACAGCCCCTCTGGACAGGGCATGCAATGTGAGCCCAGGGGCTGAAATAGCATCTGCTTTCAGCAGGAAGGTGCTGCAAGGCTGTGGCACCCACCCACCAGGCTAAAAATGCCCCAGGGGGAATGTTCAGTATCCAGCTGGACACAAATATCCCTGCTGGCCAGTTCATCTTCCAGGGGATGAGAACATCCCCCCAGCCCACCCTTAGGAGACCCAGGACAACCCCAAAGGACACTTCATGTTCTGTAAAGCCAAGGACTGAACCCCCCAGCCCCCTCAGTGACCCATGGTCAAGCTCTTTCCAATTGAACACCTCTCAGCCTTGCTTTTCACCAAAAGCTGGAGATCAGGCAGAGGTTTTGCTCAGAAGAACAGATCTAGTCCTCAGGAGACCTCCAGGCCATGCCACCTCCAGCCGTGAGGCTGTACAGCAGCATTCCTCTGCCCTTTAGATGGCAGCAGCACCCTGAGAGCTGGGGAGGAACAGGGAGGGACAAAATATTTCAGCCTGAAGGTGTGTTTGGAGGTGAGGAGGTGGCCAGGGACAGAGGCAAGGGTGCTGGCACAGCCCCCGAGGTGCACCCAGACCTGGAGGATGTGCTGCTGGGGATGCTCAGCAGCAAACCAGTCTCAGGAGAACACCTGGAATGATCTGAAGAGCTTTGTGGTGACTTCTCCCAAGGAAACTTCACTCGGAGGTGCTGCAAAGGCTGCTCCAGCATCAGGACCCGAGGCCTGGAGTGAGGGGCAGCAGGAGCTGCTGGGAGGGACAGAGGGACAGCAGGACACTTGTGCTCTCACCCTGAAGCCTCCTCCACCCCCCTGACCCAGAGCTGAGAGCCCTGCACTGCTCTCCTTCCACTGCCCCCAAGGGCTTTGCTTCCAAGTTTCCTGCATGCCTCACACATTCCTGCAAGGAATGCTTCTGATGTGCTGTCCAAGGGAAAACATCACCAAGGAAGGCTGGACACCAGGAACACACGTTTGTTTCCTCAGAAATCCGAGTGCTCAGCACTCCCAGGATTCTCCTGCCTGAGCCACCATGGAGCAAAGATAACTTGGAATTTCCAGGGAGCCATCCCTGGGGAAGAGCTGAGCCCCCTGCACCACCTTCTGCTGCTCCTGCCATCAGCTCCGTTTCGGAGAGACAATGAAATAGAAGAATCAAAAAGACACTTCCCAGAGGTGCAAAATAAAGAGAAGAAAAAGTCCAAAGCATGGAGGTGCTGCAGGGAGTGCAGCCCTTGCCCTGGGCTGGCAGGGGTGGGATGGGATGCCTGTGAGCCCAGCAGCAGCTTGGAGGGGGCTTCACCTTTTGCTGAGGAAACTCCAGCCCAGGGTGTGTCNGGGATGGGGTGGGATGGGGTGGGATGGTTCAGCAACACCCAACACAGAGCTGGTTGCTTCCAAAAAACTACAGGCACCCAAGGAATGAAAGCCCAGACCACTGGTTCCAAAAGCATCCAGAGATTCGTGTTGTCAGCCCCGACACACCCTGGGCTGGAGTTTCCTCAGCAAAAGGTGAAGCCCCCTCCAAGCTGCTGCTGGGCTCACAGGCTCCTTGCTGAGCCCTCAGCCAGCCCATCACCTGCAGGACTCAGCACTGCTACAAGAGGCATTTTGCTCCCCAAAACACCCATCAGGCTTCAGAAACTCCAGATTCAGAGGGGGCCAAAAGCAGAGCATTTGGATTCAATTAGTTTTCCTGATCTGCTCTGAAATTCAGCCAGGGCTGAAGCTGTTCCAGCTGCACATGTGGCTTAGAGCAGGAAAAGCACAAGTCCCTTGAAGCCCCTCCCCAGCCTGGATTTCCCAACAGAGCTGTTCCTCACTCCAAAAGGAAAATCACCCCCCAACTATGAAGTTTTCCTTCTCAGCAAACCTGACCATCCAGACCCCAGTGATAACTTTTTTGCCTCCTCTCTCCAGCCATGCATTATCCAAACCCCTTTGTAAAAAGTTCCACAGCAAGGAGGACCCATGGGCAGGACAGAATAAAATTAATCCTTTCAAGATTTTTCTTTTTTTTAGGAGGAAAGACACTTCAGGCTCCCACAGACCCCTCCCTAGAAGCCTTCCAGGGCTGCATCCGAGCTCAGCCAGGAGCCAGGGATGGGAGGGATGTCCCACCCCACCAAGACAGACACCAAGATGAGCTCTGGGAGCCTGCACTGGGACCCCCATCCCAACCAGCACCATCCCAGCTGGATGTCCACATGCCTGAGATCCCAGCACACTGGGAATGGCTCCATCTCAAATCTGGGGGAGGAAAAAGGTCGGAGAGGTTTTTTTGCCCAGTTTTAACAGCTCCTCCTGTTACATTCACACCCTGAGGTCAGCAAGGAAGGCAGAGCAGACCCCAAAGGCCAGCAGGCACAGACTGCCCTCCTGCTTCATCCCCCCCCCCACCATCCCCAGGGATGTCCCCAGCACAGGAGGATGTTCAGGGCACTGCTGGCTTGGGAACTGGGTCCTCAGCCCTCACTGCCCCATTATATGGCTTGGTGAGCAAGGTGAAAAACAGAGAACAAAAAACTCAGCCTGGAGGAGGCTCCCAGGTGAGCTCAGAGCAACCTCCCAATATCTGAAGGGGCTACAAGAAAGCTGGGGGAGGGCTTTGGACACGGGGGGGTAGGGAGAGGACAAGGGGAATGGGTTAAAACTTGGAGAGGAGAGATTGAGGTTGGACATGGGAAGAAATTCTTTAATTTGAGGATCCAGGTTGCCCCCAGAAGCTGTGGCTGCCCCATCCCTGGCAGTGTCTCAGCCCAGGTTGGATGGGGCTTGGAGCACCCTGGGCTGGGGGAGGTGTCCCTGCCCATGGCAGGGGTGGCACTGGGGGAGCTTTAAGGTCCCTCCCAACCCAAACCAGTCTGGGAGTCTGTGATCTCCTGCTCCTTCACTAGTGGAAGCCAGGAAAGTTTGGGGAGCCCAGCCAAGGATCTCATCCATTTGGGTCTTTCTTTGGGTCTCAACTTCCAGTTGATCAGATTTGGCCCAAAGCATCAACTTGTGTCCAGCTCTGCAGATGATGCAGAAAGACCAAACTCTAACTCCTAAGTGCAGGTGACCCATGCTGGTGACATCCCAGGGGGTTCTGCTGAGTGGGGATGGGTCCAGATGGGCAGAAGAGACCATCAGAGGGGAGCCTGACCCCCCAGCCACCTCCAGCAGGGCCATGGCCACCCCAGCATAACCCAGAGCATCCCCCAGGCTGCCTTAGCAGGGGGGGGGAAAGAAAATAAAGCACAACTGAAAAAAAAATGAGATGCTCCAATCCCTATTTTGCATTACTCTGGGGGCTGTTTGGCTGCTATACCAACTTTAAAACCAGCAGCCACCCTTTCCAGCCAAGCAGGCACAGAGGCCCAAGGAGGAAGGAAGGGCCCATGGGCTCATCCAGCATCCAACATCTGCTTTCTATGTTCCCCTGGGCAAGGCTCCAAGTGCACAACGTACACATCTGCCTCCACACATCCCCTTTGTCTCCTCCAGCATTGCTGAGCAATGACCCCAGCAACATTTGGTGAAGAAAAAGCATCTCCCCAGGAAACACCTCGTCCCCTGGGAAAAGGAGCATGGCTACAAGAGAAAAGCTACAAACAGAACAAGCAGCAATCCTTCCCCCCTTGCAAGCAGGACTGTAAAACAACTCATCCTCAGCACCTGGAAACTGGCAGAGCCCTGAAGAGCATCCTTCTGTCCTAACCCTCCCACCCATGGGTGTCAGCACCAGGGGATGGACAGGGTTAGAGGAACCAGGGGAAAGATGGGGTCAGCAGGGAGCCAATCCCACCCACCTGGAGAGGTCTGGAGCTGGAGTTAAACTTGGCAAGGGCTTTGGCTGCAGAACAGCCTGAACCCTGCCTGAGCCCCAGCCTGGGGGATCATCCCAGACTTTCACTGATGAAGAACAAGAAGCCCCAGCAGGATGGGAAGCTCAGACAGCCCAGTGGAGCAAGGCAGGGACCCCATGGAGTCACCCAACATCCCAGGGGCTTCCTCTCCTGTCTCTGGTGACCTCGACTGCTGCAAGGACCACAGCAGTGTCCCAGAGGTGACAAGCCTGGCCAGCTGGCAAGGGGGAAATCTCAGCACAGCACCCAGGGACATGCCCCCAGAAGCCACCAACAGACCCCCAGGAAGTGACTACAGGTCCTTGAGCAAGGTCTCGCTCTGTCTGTCTGTCCACAGGAGCAGAAATATCACTGCTGCCACTTGCAGAGGTGGCACGGAGGAGCAAGACACGTGGGGATCAAGTCCTGTGCTAAAGATGACCATCAGGGGCCACCCAAACACCACCCAGACTACTTCACCTCCTTTAAAACTGTATGATCTTGGAACTTTATTTGAAAGATCCAGAGAAAGAAATACCCTGGTTATTTGTGAGCAGCTGCTGGAGGGCAGCTGTGTGGAGCAGCTCCAGACCCTCAGCCTGCAGGCAGGGAAAACACTGAGATTTTTAACCCAGAAATACCACCCTGTCCAGCTGGGAATGCCTCTGGCTTGGGAAATAAGCAGGACAAGCCAGGACATTGCTTTGGCATCTGGTATCTGGGGACTGAGCACACTCGTGCCCAGAAATCCTTGGGGAAAGGTCCCGAGAGGAGATCCCTGGGAGATCCCCCTGCAAGGGCCACCTGCACACCCCAGGCACCCTCTGAGCTGCAGAGGGTCTCCAGTGCCACATCAGCACCCAAAGAGGCCAAGCTGAGGCATATTTGCACCCCCAGGCAGAGCTGAGAGCAGGCAGGGATGCACCGGGTCCGTGTAGACACAGAACAGCAAAAAAGGTGGAAAAAATGCAGGGAAAGGAAAAGCTCCAAGAACTTTCCTGCAGACTCCAGCATCACTTGTTTGCTTTCTCCTTGCAAGCTGCAGACCCCCGGGTATCCCCTTACCCCTCTGCAGAGCTGGTTAAACCACGGAGGCAAGTTTGACCATCACCACCCCTTCAGGAGGGCTGGGCCACCCCAGGCTACCCAGCCAAGCCAGAAAGGTATTTTTCTATTATTACCACCAATACCTCCTCCCTGAGCCCCCCACACCCCACCTCGACCTTGCCCAGGCTGAGAAGCTGGATGAGCCAGCATGCAATGAGCTGTAATTAGCCACTAATCACTAATTATCCATCAGCCAGGAGGGAATTCACACCTCGGGAAGTTCCTGAACAAACCCATCCCCTTTGCAGCCACCTCAAGGGGATACAGCACTCCCCATCAGGAGGTAACCCCCCTTTAGAGACCCCGGGGTCCTCCCCAGCACCAAACACACCATTAAACCTTCAAACTGAGCCCCAAACCCCCAGCACCACCCCCTCAGCTCCAGACAAATCCGAGCAGCACCACTGGGATTCCTGCAGCCAACATGAAACCTCAGCCAGGCAGGGATTTAAGCCTCTAAAGCCCAAAACCTCCAAGTTTGGGCAAAAAACTACCAGGGAAGAAATACCCACGCAGGGGGCATCCTCCACAGCCTCCTCCAGAGAAACTCTGCCCATCCCCTGGCACAGGACACCCCCAGCCCAGCCTTACCTGCACAGGCTCCTGGAGAGGGGGAGAGAAGGGGTTTCCATCCACAGCGAGTGGTCAAACCTCTCCTGGAGGCTGCAGGATTTCCTGTTAAGAAAAAAAAAAAAATAGAAAATCAGTTTTTCTCACTAAATACACAGCATATTGCCAAACAAACAAAAATACCATCACGTGATGCTAAGTGGCAAAAACAGGCAAAAAAATAGGGGGTTCCCCTATTTTTAATCGCAGGGACACCACCCAAGCCAGCAGATTTTGGGGAAGCCCCCAGGGCCAGCCTGGCAGAAGAAGTTTGGATCTGCCTGTGGGGGTTACACACCCCAGACAGAGCTCAGTGCTACAGCAGGGAGTGGGGCAGGGCCCCACATTTTGGAGAAAACACCAGAATTAGGGCTGAGAAGGTAAATCTACACCCCCTCCTTCAGCACACGCAAAACCCCAGCCCTGCACACACACACCCCTCCCCAGGGTTCGGTTATCCAAAAAAACCAACCCAACAAAACCCCCACCCGTGTAAAGCCCGGGGCTGCTGTACAAGAGCCCCCCCGGAGCCACTGCAGAAGCCCAGGGCTGCACAGCAGGAAGAATTATTCTGGGGGGAAAAGCCCTTTAAGGTCACCAAGTCCAAGGCCACCACTTTGGTCCAGGCAGAGTTTGCTGATAAATCCTTATTTTTCCTTTCCAACACCCACCCTCCCCCTGTGCCACTGACTCCCCCAGCTCAGCATCCCCTCTGCCTTCCTTCTTTTGTTTCCCTCCCTCCCTCCTTCCCACCCATCCCATCCCATCCCATCCCATCCCATCCCATCCCAGCTCCCTACCCGGATGCAGCAGCCCAGCAAGGAGCTGGGCTCAGGAGAGACTCAGGAGCAGTTTCAGCCTCCCGAGCTGCTCATCACAGCACAAAGCACCCCAAGCTCCCAATGCCATCAGAGGGGACCATTCAGCTCAGGTGCTGAAGGTGCTTTTAACCCCACGTGTTGCCTCCTCAATCAGTGCCACCACTCCACCCACCCTGGGAGGGGGCTTAGGGGGTGTTTCTCCTTCTTGGACAAGTTTCAGCTGCACCAGGCAGCAGGTGGAAGGGCTGCCAGGGGATGGGGGTGCTGGGTGCACATGCACAGAGCTCATTCCCTTAGCAAACCAGTCTAAAAATCAGCCTAGACTTTTCCAGGCATTCCTGCTGGCCCAAGTGTGGCCCTTGCACGAGCTCATCTGCCTCTCCACTGTGTTGGAGAGACAAAAACTTTGTCCCCACCTTCACCCACTTATTTTTCTGGGCACCTGCTACCAGCTCTCCATGAGAACCTCTCGGATGCTGGAAGTTTGGAAGCACGGGTGTAAAGTTCAGCAGCTTCAGAGCTTGTAGCAGTGTGGGAAGGGGACGTTGTTCTGGATGTTGTTCTGATTTTCCTGACGACCACATGTAGCAAAAAACAGGTGAAAGGCTTGGGCATGGAAGGGGATTTGCTGACACTGGTGTAGGAAAACTGCTGGAAGCAGGAGAATGTCCATGAAGAAGCAAAGCTGGTGGCCCCTGGCTCAGCACTGGCTGAACTCTGCGGGTGGTTGGTACTTTAAAAGCTGGATACTGGCCTAAACTATTAAACAGCAGCTCAGCTGGGGCTTTTAACATGTCTGCACCCCCAGGGCACTGGGCACCACCGGGTACCCCCAGGCATTGCCTGCAGGCCTGGCTGTGGGGCAACCAGCAGCTCCTGAAGACTTGTAAACATTTTGCTTTTACCTCTGCCAGCCTCAAAAACACCCACCCAAGCACCGACAGCTCCAGCCTGCTGCAGCAGGACTTGGGTTTTGGGACAGATTCTGTATCAACTCCTGAGGCTGCAGAGCCACAGAGGAGGAAGTTTTGCAACAGCAGAAGGAGCAGGAGTTTGGGATTCTTCCCAGAGCTCCCAGTTTGCTTCTTGTGATAACCTGCAGGAGAAGAAGAGAGTCGGTGGGAAGAGGTTTGGAGAGAGAGGGAGTTCTGGGGGGTTTCAGCCCATCCTTGGTCCTCCTACCCCAGTGCTGAGCCCAGAATCTGTGTGCTCTGAGCCCAGACTGCTGCTCTGCTGGCCCCGGCCAGGGGGATGGGGATAGGAAGGAGATTGGAAAGGGATGGGAAGGGAATGGGCAGGGGATAGGCAGGGAAAGGGAAGGGATTAGGAAGGGGAAGGGAAAGGGACAGGAAGGGGACAGTAAAAGGGTAGGAAGGGAATGGGAAGGGGAAGGACTGCTTCCCCCTGCAGCCCCACTCACTGCCTGTGCTGTCCCAGCAGGTCAGTCCCCACTACAACTATCTTTAGACACAAAATAAATGTTTTCTAACTTGAAGGCAGAGCTCAGCTGTCCGTTTTCAGTTCCTTTTCACCTGCAGCAGGTGGGTGAGGGCTCCCCGCGGGCAGCCGGGTGTAATTCCTTTCCCGAGTGCAGATGGGGAAGGGCTGGGGATGCTTGTGGGGTTGAGTAATCCCTCTGGCAAGCGGCAGACGAGTTTGGGATGTGTGTAATGGTCCATCTCCTGCCAGGAGAGCCCCGGAGGAGGCTGTCTGTCTGCGGAGGGGAGGGGGACTGACCACCCCTGCGGGCACTGCCCGCTCCCCCCTGCCCGCCCCAGGACCTGCTGGTGCCGGGGCAAATCCTGCACCCACAGGGACGGATCCTGCCTCCCGTCCCAGGGTCACCCCGGACCGTCCTCGGATGAAGGGTGAAGGCTGGGGAGGAGGAGGAGCAGGGCTTCATCTTGTTCAGCAGCAGATCTTAATAAACCCCCCCCTGGGGGACGCAGGAGGGGAACGCCCGTGGGAGAGGCTGAGGGAGGGAGGGAGGAAGGATGCACAACGAGGCAGCAGGCACCAAGCAGAGGGTTCAGCTGAGATTCCACCCAAAATGACCCCGGGAGCAGGGAGTGGGGCTGGTCACCACCCCAGAGCAGTGATGGGCAGTGGTCGGGGGCTCAGTGACCTGTCCCCCATCCCCGGGCACATCCTGCCACCTCCAGCCCTGTCCCCAGCCAGCAGCAGGGAACCTGGGCAGCCCGGCAGCATCTGTGGCACAGGCACGGAGCATCGGGAGTAAAAGGGTGTCTGGAGAACAGGAGGAGCCGGGAGGGTCAGTGCTGGGGTCACCTCTGCTGTCCCAGCCCCAGTGTCCCAGCCCTGTGCTGGGAGGAGCAGGGACAGGGGGAAGGGGACCTGGGGAGAAAGGGAGAGGGGAGGAGAAGGGATCAGAGGGGCCAGTGATGTTATTACACCTGAAAAAGCCCCAAGTCACCTGCAGTGTGCCAGGGGGTGGCCAGAGGAACCAGCTCTGATGAGGAGCAGCCCAAGGGGGGGGTGAGCAAACCACCTTGGGGGGTCTCAGTCCTGCAAGTCTGAGTTGATGAAAATAGGAAGCAGAGGAAGCACCAGGAGAGCTTTGGCTGTGTTGTTAAGGTGGGACAGGTCCCTTGGCACAGGTCCTGTGGGTGCTGAGACTTTGTGCTGGTGTGAGCAGTTCAGAGAGGGGGTGTCCCTCGAGGTGATTTATCTGCCCTCCTGGAGACCCTTTCCAGCTGGAGCAGTCCCTGCCCTGGGAGAGAGCATCCTTGCAGAGCTGGTGTCCTGCAGCCACCTGCCCCTCGCTGCTTTTTGGGGCCTGATGTTACCCTGGGCTCCTGCAGGGATCAGCCCAGGCTGTGATGCTGTGGTGCTCGTGGGCCCCTCCAGACAGAGGAATCTGAGCACAGAGGAAACACTTTGACACTCAGCAGCACTAAGAAAACTTCCAGGAGCTTTTTCTCTGGTTCAGATGTTCCTGGAAATGAATAACTGCTTCCTCTGGGAGCCCCCCTGCCCTGGCCAGAGGCGCTCCAGCCTTGGGATGAAAAAAGCATCAAGAAGACAATTCAACCTTGCTGGAACTGTGGGAGGGCAGGAAGCCAAAGCCAGGGCTGGGGGACACAGATCCGGCCCCTCCCACCCAGACTCTGCCCATCGGGAACGCTCCAGTCCCGCTCCCCAAAAGGTGAATCCCTCCCCCAGGGGGGCTCTGCCCTTTCCAGGTGCCTTTTCCATGGGCAAGGGAGGTGTAACCATTTCCAGGAGTCATTGTTTGCTGGCAGAGGTGCTGATTCTGGGTACAGGAGAGGGATCCAGCAGGGAAATGCCTATGGAGTCAGTCATGGCCCAGGCCAGGGTCCTGCTCAGCATCCATGTCCCAGCCCTCTCACCAGGTAAGGAAAAGTCTGTGTGAGGATGCTGGTGTGGTCCAGAGGTCCTGGGTGAAGGGAAGGGTGGTGGCAATGTGTACAGCACAGCACTGTCCTTGTGAAAACACTCGTATCCTGTTTGGGGAAACTGAGGCAGGGAGCAGAGGCAGCCTTGTCCCTTGTCCCTTAGAAAGGGTTGGTACTGGAGCTGGTCCTGCAGCTTGGAAGGGACCCCCAGGATCCCCTGCTCCAACCCTTCTCATGTCATTGTTGATGTGAGGGGTCCCAACACCCATCGAGCTGAGACTCCAAACTTCCCAGAGTGGGGGAACCCACCCCTTCCCCTGGGAGACCATTCCAAGCTCTGAGTGTCCCCAGGGGGAAAATCTGTCCTGATTGATGTTCAACCAGAACCTCCCCAGGAGCCACTTGTTCCCATTGCCCCTCATCTTCTCCATGGAACTCCTTGGAAATCGGGAGTCTCCATCTTTTTTGTCCCCCCCTGTAAGTCCTGGGACACTTTCCGTGCAGGACAGTGGCACATCCCCTGGCCAGGTGGCTGCTGGGTGCTGAATCCTGTGTAAAGGCAGCAGCTCCCAGCCTCTGGCACAGCACCAGCCCTGGAATTTTGCTTTTCATTCCGAATGACACAGGAAAAACGGAATGTCTCCCCTCTGGCCCCAGGCAGGGTCAGGCAGATGGCTTCCAGCCCCGGCAGAGCTTTAGGACACGGGACGGATCATTCCCATGCACATGAACTGGGCTGCTTCCTCTTCTCTAACTACAAGATCTTTGCAGCTGAAAGTCAGAGGTCCTGCGTGCTCAAACCACAAGAGCAGAGCTGGAGAGCCGTGCCAGGAGGGGCCTGAGCTGGAATTTCCTTCAAATACATATTTAGAGGAGAAGAGACCTGAGCTGCTGAGTTCACAGCTGGGGCTGAGGGTTCTCCCAGGCAGGGAGGAGGATGCCCAGGAGGCAAAGCTGAGCTGTGCCTGCACCCTGCAAACATCCACCCAACCTCTGCATCACTGAGCCAAAGGCAAGGGGGCCCTGAAGTGAAAAAATCCATTAAATCAATTCCAAATCCACGAGAGCTGCTCAGGGCACGGCCAGGAGAGCCCTCTCACTTGGCAGCACCCATGGGCTGAGCGGGCAAGGAGAGAAGGTCATTGAAAAACTGGGAAGGGCAGCAGCACCCATCCCAGCTCCTGGGGCTGGAGAAGGTGGAGGCTGGAGAAGGTGGAGGCTGGCTGGGGCTGAGCTCATCTCTGCAGCTGGATCTGTTAGAGCTCCCCCAGGAGCTGCTGACAGCCCAGAGCCCAGCCCAAGCCTCTGCTTCAAAACTGCACCAGGGCCAGGGCTGAGGGAAAAAAACGGTGCTGAAGGGGACACACACGTGTGTGTGTGCACAAGGGGGGGGGGTGCACATGGCCATGTGCATACACATCTGCCCAGTTAGAATCCCAGACTGGTTTGGGTGGGAAGGGACCTTAAAGCTCCCCCAGTGCCACCCCTGCCATGGGCAGGGACACCTCCCCCAGCCCAGGGTGCTCCAAGCCCCATCCAACCTGGGCTGAGACACTGCCAGGGATGGGGCAGCCACAGCTTCTGGGGGCACCCTGGGCAACCAGGGGCTCAGCACCCTCACACCAAAGAATTCCTTCCTCAAAAGGCAGCCCCCATGTCCCGTCATCCCAAAATGTCACCATGTGAAGGGCAGGGACAGCCTTTAGCAGCTCTTTCAAAGCATTGAGAATTTGTGGTTGGGCCTGGAAGCAGCAGACATGATTTTTTTATTGTGGTGTCCAAGAGTTAAACCTAGCAGGTCCCACTAAAACTGAGGGTAAAATTCCCTCTGGGATTCTGGGAGCAAAACTAGACCCAGACAACTCAGTTTTGCCAAGCTGGGCAGGTGCCAGAACACTGGACACTGGTGGGTGTGAATCAGCTCTGCTCAGCTTTAGGGCTGAATCACTTCCTAGGAAGCATTTCTCTAAAGCTAGAGTTTATTCCCCAAAATGGGGACAGCCCCAAGGTCTCTTTGAGGAGACAGCCCAGCCAGCTGGTCTCACACACACACCCAGCTGGGGATAAATTTGCTTTTTACTTATTTTTTCCAGCTCCAGCGGCTGCTCACAACACCCCCTAACACCAGGGCTGTGAAATCATGTTCTGGTTATATCCCAGCTCGGCCCAGAAAGCTCAGAGGGAGCACCGAGGGGAGGAGAGGTGGCTTGGGACACGGTTTTTCTCTTTGTCACCCTTCCACGAGGCACGGGGAGGACACGGGGGCTGCACCCGGGGGTGGGTGACACCTGGGGAGGTGACACCCTCAGCACCACGGTCCCAGGGGATGCTCCGGGCTGGTCCTGGTGCTTCTCACCTGGCAGGATCAATCCTCAGAGGCGTTCCCAAGAAACCTTCCCAAAAAACTTTCCCTGCACCGGTGGCTGTTTGCTTTTGGTTAATTAATTACTAAAAAAAAGCCAAAACAGCTGAAGGGCTCCCTCTGCCGCCGCGGGCGTTGGGTGGGAGCTGAGCGGGGCTGGAGGCAGCCGGGTCAGCCCAGCTGTGCTCTGCCAGATGTTGGCTGATGTTGTCCCGATGTTGTCCTGGGGGATGGGGAGGGTTTGTCCAGGGGGTGACCCGGGGTGATGTCTCCCCCAAGCTCCCCGCTCCGGAGCACCCCGGGGATGCTGCATCCCCCCCCTGTTACATCCAGGGGCAGGAACCCCCGGGATGTCCCAGCTCGGGTGTGTTCCTCCCCCGGGGCTGGGGCAGCAGTGGGATTCGGGGGGTCCCTGCAGAAGAGCTCTGGGGAATGGACCCGAGTGTGGTGACAGCTGAGCAGGTCCCCCTGTCACCCAGGGGCAGTGCCAGGACCCCCAGCCTGCAGCCAGACCTCTGCTGTCCCAGCTCGGAGCTGGGGAAGGAGCAGGATCCAAGCAAATTCCTTGTCCCCTCCTCTCTCCAGTCCAAATCCTAATTAAACCCAACTTCTGGGCACCACCCTGCAATTGCAAACGTGAGAAACCCACACCCAGGAGCTCTGCCACACGGTGGTGAGTTTCTTCCCCATCCACAGAGGTTTCAGGGGAGGTTTTGGGTTGGGGCCTCTCCCTGCAGGTGGGTTTGGGCACCCCCAGCCCGCTGGGACACTGGGAAATGGGTGTGGAAGTTCCTGAGATCAGAGGCAGATCCCAATTCCTTCTAATACAGGGGCCCGGTGGGAGGGAGGGCTCCAACAAATGCAGAATAACTGTGAAAAGGTTAAAAAAGAAACCGAGATGGAGCAGAGGGGACAAACATCCCAGGTCCCACAGGGGCAGAGATGGATCTGACAGGGCACAGGTCCTATAAAAACGGCCCCAAAGGGCTGGACTCGACCCCGGTACACTCAGTAGGAAAGGGTGAGTAACACCTCGGCACTTAAAGGCTCATCTGGAAAGAGGAGTAAGGAGCCAGCGAGGAGGTCCCGGGGCAGAGGGAGGAGTGAGTCAGGACTCCAGCGGTTACCAGGGAGCTGTTTACACACTTGTGCTTTGTGACTGAAAAGAGGAAAAAAAAAAATAAAAAAAAAATCCAAAGAACTCACCCAAACTGAACTGAAGAGGAAGAACTCAGCAGGACAAGGAGGTTTCCAGGAGGAGTCCAAAGGGTTCAGGGATGAACCCACCAGACTGCTTCTGCTGCTGCCAGAGGGGTGGAAGATGGCAAATAGGATACTGGGGGGTTGGGGTTGGGGTTTTTTTAAGGATTCTGGGAGGAACAACCAAAAACTTAACTCCTGGGCTGAGCAAAGCCATTGGGCTTCTCCTGATCAGGGTTCAGAGAGATAAGAAACAGCTGAAGAGCACCTTGCCTAAGGGAGTCCCACCTGGCAAACTGGAAAGCTCAGTGAAAGGGGTAGCGAGCAGCTGGGGGAGGAAATGATCTGGCACCGAGCCATGAATTGGGTCATTTACAACTGAAGAGTGCCCCCAGCAGTGTCCTGAAGCCGTGGGAGGACTCTGTGCAGGGCTTGCTGCATTTGCATTGGTTTGGGCTCCTCATTACCCCTCCTGAGGAACAGGAACAACCTGTCAGCCCTTCCAACCATCACTGGAAAATGTGTCCCTGGTGCTGCTTGCCCTGGTGAAGTATCAGACACAGAGATGTCTCCTCTGGGGTAGAAAAATGCTGCCATCAGTAAAAAAAAAAAATAAACAGAGAGTTTCCTCTCTCTGTACCCTTTGCCTGGATTATCAGGGAGGGAGGAGGCTCTGGGGCTGCTGGGCTGGTTGTAGGGTAAGGAAAAGGCAGAAGGGAAACTAGGAATTCCTTCCTGCCAGGAGTCCTGGAAGTGGCACTGACTCCTGGCCAACATCCCCCACCCTCCCTTTGGTGTCCCCAGAGGTCACTCTCCATCAGTCACTGCAGCTTTTTGTTTGGGAAATACCAGCTGGGATGTCCCATGGGAGCTGGGCTGTCCCTGGCCTCTGCCAGTCTCCAGGAAAAGACACAAAAATTCCAAGTGTCCGGGGCTGCCACTCAGCATCCTCCTTCCCCCCATCTCCAGGGCAGGGGAGATGCAGCCCCTGGGGCACAGCTGCCCAAATCTCTTCAGATTTGGTGTTCTGAGAAGATCCAGAGGCACAGGACCAGACAAAGGATTGCTTCTGCCCCTGGGAGCAGGCACCTCCCTGGGGAATCCTGCAGGGAGCAGGAGGGGGGAGAGGACAAACCAAGGCTGCTCTGGGGCAGCAGGAGGGGACAGACACCTCCTGTCCCTGCTGTGGTCAACAGGAGATGGAGCAGCTTATCCCCAGGGCACAGGAGGAGGATGAGGACTCTCACACCCCAAAACACACAGCAAATATCCCCCAGGACCTCTGCTGGCCCCAGCAAGCTCCCCACTAGCCCAGGATGCTCCAAGGACTCAAAACAGGTCTGGCTGTAAAATGAGGATGATTTCAAACCCACCTTCCAGCTGTGCCTGTGCCCTCCCAGGTGTTCTTTGCTACTGCAAACAGCATTTTATTCACATGACTCTTGGATTATTTCTGCTTCTGGAACCCCTGAAAGCTCAGTCACCACCCAGGGCCTTAGGTGGGGCCACCATGACACAGCTGATGCTGCACAACTGCCCTCTGCTGCATTCCTCAGGCTTCTCTTAAAAAAAAACAAAAACAACAAAAAAACCAAGAAAAAACAAACCAAAAACCACCACACAGTCACAGAATTTCCCTGTTGTGTGGCCACTCCCACTTCCTGCTCCACAGGAAATCCCAGCAGTGAGTAAAAAAAAAAAAATAAAAAAACAAGAGACTCACACCCAAGTGCAGAAGTGATAAGGAATTTGGTTCTGATCCATGCTGTGAAGAACTGCAATAAAATGCCAACTTCTCAGAAGCCCAAAAGCTGAGTGTTTGCCAAGAGGCTAAAAATAAGCCCAAGAGGGCTGTAGCTAAAAGCATGTACTAATGATGCCCCTGTCCTTGATTGAGTAAGCTGCAACTTCCAGAAAAGCACTCTCCTGTTTTCCAGCAGTTTGGGGGGAGCTTTGGCAGGAGAAGAATAAACATTTTAAGTCCAAAACTTTCAACACCTTTTACAACAATCACCTTGAGGCTGGGGCTGGGCCAGGGCAGCAGCAAATGAGGGGGATTTCTGTTCCATCAGCCACTTGCACATCCCTGCAGGGCTGCAGAAGCACTTTTGCTTTATTTCAGTTACTTATTTCATTATCCTGTTCACTGCTTAGAAGTTAATCAACCTCTCCATGTAAATGGGGACAGGAACTCTCCTGTCCCAGTGTCCCAGGACTCTCCACTGTCACCTGCCAGGAGGGAGCAGAGACCTGGGCACCAGGGACCCTGCAGGTGCCCTCCTGAGGAGCCTCACCCAGGGACACTCACTTCAGCTGGAAATGACTCCAGCAGGCTTGAAAAGTGTTTGCAGAGGGGAGAAGTGCCCAAGCCCCTGGGTGGCAGGAGGTGTCAGACAGCAAGGGTTACCTGGGCAGCAGTCCCTGCCCCAGAAGACACAACAAGGACACAGCTTGGCACAGAAGGGCTGCCTGGGCTGGGTAAACAAAGCTGTTGTTTTAATTACAAGATTTTATAAATACATATTTACAAAAGGAAGGGATTGATCCAAAGGGTTAAACAAATGTCCAGCTCCCAGGCATTGCCAGAGTGCAGGGAGAGAAACTGTGTTCACACCATCCCCCCCCTCACAACACCCATTATTCCCAAAAGAAAGAAAAGAAAACACATCCTTCATTTAACATTCCCCAGCCCCAGTTTACAGCAGCTGCTGCCAGGAAAGCACCCCCTGCCCTCACCAGGGGCTGGCAAGGAGGAGCTGCCCCCTGCCACACACCTCTCACACCCAACACACCAACTGGACACTGAAGCCAACACCTCACCAGCCTGCAAAAGGTGGTTCCAGGCCAGGGGCTCCCTGGGGGGCAGAGCTTCAGGACAGCACACTGCCTGGAGTCAAGGGAAAACCCTCCTGGTCCCATTCCCTGGGCCCCCCCAGCATCAGGCAGGGAACTGCTCTGCCTGAACCTCTGCCTGCAGCCTTGGGTTTACTCCTGGGCTCTCCATGCAGATGCAGAGCCAGGGAGAAGGGGGGCTTCCTGCACACCCCAGGGCTTGAGGGCTCACTGAGACCTCCAAGAATGCTGCAGATAAATAAAAGACCTGAGCTGCTTGGATGTCCCTTTCTGAGACTTCCAGAATTTCCCCACTAAACCAACAGCAACATTTCCCTCCCTGCAGCCACCTCAGGGCATTTCACAGCTCAGGAGAATGATGGGAGGCAGGAGGGCACCACCTGAGCTGACCAGAGGCAGCAATGACCTCCAAGAACAAAACTCAGCAATGTCCACACAAACTGGGAAGCACCAGCTGCTGGAGGAGTTGGGGGAGCTCTGGGTTAGTAGGAGGCTCAGCTTGGGCATGGTTTCTCTGAAGGATGTCCAGCAATCTTACCTTAATTCACCCACTAGTTCTAAACCTGAACAAGAGCCACCTAGGATGCTTTTCAATTTAAAGTTTAAGCAAATTAATTCTAAATAATCAAACAAAAGAATGGACTTAAAGACAAACTGCTAGTGGAAAATGGAATAGGAGCTGCTAGGAGTGTCAGCCTGAAGTCTCTCACCATTTATTTACTTCTCTTAATTCCCACCTCCCCTGTGCAGCTCCCCAGTCTCATGGTCAAAGAAACATTCTCTGTCATCCACTCCTGTGAATCCAGCCTGGCCTGAGGCTTCCACCACACTCAGGATGCTGCCTGGTCCTCTTTAGCCAGAGTCTGCAGAAGGCAAAAAAGAGAAGAAAAGGAGAACTATGAGACTTGCTGCCATGATTCTGAGCCAAGATATTAGTTTCTGCCTGAGACTGAGGCTGCTCTGGGCCTTTGGGTGAGCACTGCAGCAGTGAAGGCATTCAGAAGGATATGGAGCTGCAGGACAACCCCACACAGAGTGCCAGGAAAGGTTTATCAGTGTCTGAGCTTCTCATCACACCAGTGACAACACTCCCAGCAAACATTTGTGAACCTGTGGCAGCCAGAGCACCCCAGTCAGCAGGGATGGTAAAAGCAGAAGCTACATGACAGCCTAGAAGTGGAACAGTTGTGTTTCCTGCTGCAGGGATGGAAGAAAGCCCAGCACTGAGGGAGAAAAGAACCTACTGAGAGCTGGCTGGAGGTGAGAAAGACTATGAAAGGCTGTGAGAGCTGGGTGTGCTGCAGCACAAGGAGCAGCCACCTCCCCCCTGCTGCAGGGGTGTGTGGCCAGCACAGCCTGGAGAGGGAGCAGTGCCAGGGAAGGTGTCACTCAGCCAGGCACTGTCCAAGGAGCAGCAGAATTTATCAAACACAATTCCACTCTGCCCCCACTTCCAGGGAGTGCCTGATTTCCAGCACAGCAGCCACAGCCCAGACACTTCCAGGGCACTTGTCTGTGGCAGCACCAAGTAACACGAGCTCCTGAGACACTGCAAATGTCTCTGGACTCTGTGACTTGAGCAGGAGGGCTCAAATTCCCAGCTCTGCCAGCCTTTCCCTTCGTGCCCAGGCAGGAAAGAAGCTTCTGGAGAGGAAGAAACCTGCTGGGAGGGTTCCCAAGCCCCTTACCTGCCGCAGGAGCTGCTTCCCCAGGTAGCTGCTGGCCATGCTGGTCAAGTTCTTTGGGCTGCCAACTTTACACCTGACATAGCCATAGAGGTTGGCTCCCTGAAGCACCACTCCCATCCCAACCACTGCCTAAGGCACAGGAAAAGCAAGTCACTCCTTTCCAGTCAGCTGGATGGGCACGGGGGAGATGTGGCACTGACTTACAGCACTCCACTCACCAACCATTTCACTTTGAAAGAGAAGAGAGCACTGAAAGCAAAGATGACCCAGATCATAGGGCAGGTAATGAGACCCAGCCAGAAAATCCGGGACTCAGCTTCTGAGGAGGTTTTCCTGCCTTGTGCTGATACCTGGGAGGGAAAAGGAAATGGAGATGAACAGACTGCTCCACCCAACAGATCACATCAGCATTACAACAGCCCAGGAGCTACAAACCCCCCAGATTTTGCCTCCACACAAGAGTACTGAGTCCTTTGAAGATCAATCTCTACATGACATCAGGATCTTTCTGCAACAGGAAGATCCATTTCCTATCAGGAACAGTGATTACAGATCTGGGATCTGCACAATCTGCCACCACAAGCACAACCGCCAAGTAAGAGAGAGAACATAAAATGGGAAGAGAGAGGAAAAAGGGGGAGGGGAGGAGAGAGGGGAGAGGGGAGAGGNAGAGTAAATGTCAAGGGTTGTGAGAGAGGAAATGCCTCTGCAGCAGAGCTGACACTCCTCACACAGCAGGCTTCCCCTTCTTTGCCCATTTCTGCAGTTTCCAGACAGAAAACACACAGCCCAGACCAGGGACACCAGAGTCACTCTGTGTGGCACTGCTGGGCAGGAGCTTGAGCACCCTGGGCTGAGACACTGCCAGGGATGGGGCAGCCACAGCTTCTGGGGGCAACCTGGGCAACCAGGGGCTCAGCACCCTCACAGTGCAGAATTGCTTCCTCATGTCCAACCTGAACCAGTTGGAAACCACTTCTCCTTGTCCTGTCACTCCATGCCTTGGGAAAAGTCCCTCCCCAGCTTTCCTGAAGGTTCTCCTCAGGCACTGGAGGGCTGAGGTGGCAGAGAGCCACAGACTGGGAAGTGATAAGGGACCAGCCCAGGCCCACAGTGAGAACCTCCTCTGCCAGAGTCACTCTCAGTGCAGATCCCTCCCACACAGGCAGCCAAACACCCCCCAGACATCACCCAGAAGTCACCCTCTAACTGAAGGGAGAAGGGATTTTGCTGTTCCATGGCACTGCTTCCTCCCTCCCTCCTCAGCCCAGAACTCACCTAGAACTTCCATAGCTACTGACCTGATTTTGGACTTCTTTGATCTTCTGGATAAGTCATCATCTGCATCAAAGAGAGAGACATCCTCAATGTCCTCACTGCTGTCCTGGGGGGAGGAACAGATGCCAAGAGTTACAGCAGACAAAAGGACCTGTTTGCAGCTCCAAGCTGGGAGAGTTTGGATTCCTCAGGGGATTCTGACAGCACCTTAAGACCACAAGGCTTTGGGAAGAACAGGAAGACTTAAACACATCCAGAGAATAAGAGTGTAGGAACAGGGGTCTGTTCTGTTCTCTGCTTTGAGAAACCTCCACGACCTGAAGGATGAGCCCAAGGGCCCTTCCTGCACCCCGGCCTCAGTTCCCAGACTGGGAGGGGTGGAGGGAATCCTTCACCTCTCGCTCCTCTCGGAGCTCCCCCCCGCGTACCACAGCTCTGCCCCCCCCGTCCCCGGCATTATTACCCGGAGGGATCACCCGCACCCCCGGGGCCGCCTCTGCTGCCCAACGCCACACCAGCAGCCCAGCCCCGCCCAGCTCCCCCTTTNGGAGAGGAGAGGAGAGGAGAGGAGAGGAGAGGAGAGGAGAGGAGAGGAGAACTTTACCTTCCTGGCTTCAAATACCCAGTGACTCCTCCCATCATCATCCACCTGGTTCCACCAGCGAAGTCCAACCAGCAGCCTCCCTGTGACATTCTGGAAGAGGAGGAGAGCTCTGAGCTCACAGAAACCCATGGCCACAGCTCAGCTGGCTGGGCTGCTCACCTGCCTCACGTCTGGGAAAAGATTCCACAGCCCTGATGTCCAGGACAAGCAGATTTCTGATACATCCAGCACAGGGACACGTTACCAGAACAATCCAAAGCAAGGTTTAGTTCTGGGGGTTACAAAGTGCTCTGATAACAAAGGGGGTATCTTAAAACAAGGTCTGAGTGAGGCTCTCCCTTTGATTTTTCCAAAACAAGCCAGGTACACAGAGACTGGAATGTTATTTCAAGTCTTTGCAGCACATCCCAACACTGGGAGGTGCCTCAGGTCTCCTCTGGCCAGGCACACAGAAGCCCCTTTGATTTTGGGGTGACATCAGTGGGACTCTCTGCAATGATTCTGACCCAGGAAAACCAAAACCAACAATGTGCAGAGGAACTCACCTTCACAGCCCAGAAGTCACAGGACAGGAGGAGGATGATGGTCACCATGCAGGCAATAAAGCTGCTGGTTAAGAGCTCACAGAGCAGATACACAACTATGGCACTGACCCGGAAAAATAAGTGGAAAAATGATGCTATGGGATGCCTGGAAGGAAACACAGAACACACACAGCTCTTTCCAACTCAGCTGAAGCAATTCCAGAGAAAAGACACAGCCAAGGTCAGGCCCTGCCACCTCACAGCATCACAACTGAACTGGGGTGCAGAGGCTGCTGGAAATATGGGCAAGAAAGGGAGAGGGAGCTCCCTGGGGGGCAAAGAGCCCCCTGTGCAGGGGGACTGTGGGGTGAAGGGCACAGGTAATCTTCCCAGAGTAAATGTCAAGGGTTCTGAGAGAGGAAATGCCTCTGCAGCAGAGCTGACACTCCTCACACAGCAGGCTTCCCCTTCTTTGCCCATTTCTGCAGTTTCCAGACAGAAAACACACAGCCCAGACCAGGGACACCAGAGGCACTCTGTGTGGCACTGCTGGGCAGGAGCTTGGGCAGAACAAGGCAGGAGGCAGCTGGGCCAAGTGCACCAGGACATTTCATGCTCCACAGACTGGTTTGGGTTGGGAGGGACCTTAAAGCTCCCCCAGTGCCACCCCTGCCATGGGCAGGGACACCTCCCCCAGCCCAGGGTGCTCCAAGCCCCATCCAACCTGGGCTGAGACACTGCCAGGGATGGGGCAGCCACAGCTTCTGGGGGCAACCTGGGCAACCAGGGGCTCAGCACCCTCACAGTGCAGAATTGCTTCCTCATGTCCAACCTGAACCAGTTGGAAACCACTTCTCCTTGTCCTGTCACTCCATGCCTTGGGAAAAGTCCCTCCCCAGCTTTCCTGAAGGTTCTCCTCAGGCACTGGAGGGCTGAGGTGGCAGAGAGCCACAGACTGGGAAGTGACAAGGGACCAGCCCAGGCCCACAGTGAGAACCTCCTCTGCCAGAGTCACTCTCAGTGCAGATCCCTCCCACACAGGCAGCCAAACACCCCCCAAACATCACCCAGAAGTCACCCTCTAACTGAAGGGAGAAGGGATTTTGCTGTTCCATGGCAGTGCCTCCTCCCTCCCTCCTCAGCCCAGAACTCACCTAGAACTTCCATAGCTACTGACCTGATTTTGGACTTCTTTGATCTTCTGGATNTTGCTGTGCTGGGGAAGGCACCTCCTGGCAGTGACACCCCCTGTGTGACACCCCCTGTGTGACACCCCCTGACCCCACAGCAACCTCCAGCATCTGCAGGGGCTCCAGGAAAGCTTTGGGCATGGGGGGTAGGGAGAGGACAAGGGAAATGGGTTAAAACTTGGAGAGGGGAGATTGAGGTTGGACACTGGGAAGAAATTCTTTAATTGGAGGGTCCAGGCTGCCCCCAGAAGCTGTGGCTGCCCCATCCCTGGCAGTGTCCCAGCCCAGGTTGGATGGGGCTTGGAGCACCCTGGGCTGGGGGAGGTGTCCCTGCCCATGGTGACACTCAATGAGCTTTTGGGTCTCTTCCAACCCAAACCATTCCATGACTCTATGACTGAAAAGACATCAGCCTTTCCACAATGTTTTTCCACCAGGTTTCCTCTAGTAGATTTTTTTTTCCCCCAGGGTGGCTTGTGCTGAAGCTGAGCTGTGCCTGATTCCTTGTGAGGAGCTGCCCTCCCGTGGCTGAGCAGGAGATCCCTGCTGCTTGGAGCCTGAAAACCCCCTGTGGCTGTGAGCCCTGTGTCCCCAGGTGCCACCTTCTGCTCTCCCTCCTCCCCAGCCCAGGTGGCTTTGAGCAGAAAATCTGAATCCCAACACCCCAGCATCCCCATCCCTTCCTCCTGGCTCTACCTGGACACTCAGTTCTCATTACCTGCCTGTGATTTTACTCTGGGGGCCAAATGCTGTTATTTTCCCCGTGAGCAAGGCCTGTCTGTACCCCCGGGGTTGGCAGTGGAAGGTGAGATCAAAATAAACAAACAAAACCTAATCCCACCCTCTGGGGCCTTCCCCAGCTTCATCCCAAAGCAAAGCAGCTGCTGAGAGGCCCCTTGAGGTGGTGCTGGGCAGGAGGGTGGGGCCTCTGGTGCTAGAATATTTAATTATACAAATTAAATTTAACCTGCTGTGCAGGTGGGTGGCCTCAGTCACACCTTCAAGAAGGGGAAAGGAGACTGGAAAACCATTTAGAGGGCAGAGGAGAGGGTGAGTAGGAACAATGCTGTTTATTGTACTGAGCTCCTGGAGTCACCATTGAGTGATCCCTCCTACCCCTGCAAACCTTTCATTCAGAGCACCCCTGCCTCCTAGAGCCTTTTTTTTTTTAATCCATTAATTTCTCTTTGCTGCACTCTGAAGACTTTCTGTCCTCCCCAGCTGGGCAGAGCCCCTGCCAGCCCCTCTTCCTGCTGCCTTCTCCGAGGCAGAGGGACAGGGCTGGGCAGTGCCAGGGCTGAAAAGACTTTTCTTCAGCTCTGCCTGAATCTGCAAATCCTTTTTCATCTTGAGAAACCTCTGCTTGTGCTGACAAACTGCTGATTTCAGCTCTTCGTAGCAGGGAGCTGCAAAACAGCAGAAAAAAAAGTCATCTCTTAAACTTTGCTGGTGTCAAACTTTAAATAAAAATCTTCACCACTGGAAGGATTTCAAGTCTTTGCTTCTTGTTTTGCCTCTTCCCACAGGTTCTACAATTTCAGGCATTTAGAATGAATCCAGGAGATACTTCATGAGCAGAAAGCCCCACAGAATTCAGAGATGTCAGGCTTGATTTTTTAATGTATGCACAACCCATACATTTTTGCCACTGAATGTAGTGCACACACTGTGTGTTTCCATTTCCTACAAACTGGGGATCTTTTGCTAAGTACTTACTTCAGAGGAGTTGGTATCTGATGGCCTTAAAAGCATGAAAGCTCTCAGCCCATCAGCTTACCTGCAACGTGCAGTTTGGTTGTGGAGCTGAAAGATTAGTGAACCACACTGGTTTAAAAAAAATAATAAAAAAAAACCACTTCTATCACCATGTTACAATTTAAAATGTGCCTGTTAGTGTGCAGTTGCATCTCCTGGTGGTGACAGCTCCTGAGTGCAGGTGTCCTGTGACTCCCTAGAATATTTTGGAACACATAATTCAAGCACAGACTCAGCAACATGTTTCCATGCATGGCAGCTGCAGGAAGATGAATATTGTTCCTGATTTCTGTTTATTCAACAGTTGGAAAATGACAGTGCCTGTCTGGATAGAAGTGTTGATTTTTACACCTGACCTTTCTAAAAAGGTACAAAAGGTTTTGTAAACCCCTAAAAAAAAAGACAAAACCTTTGAGAGGCACCAGCACACCTGCCAGGCTGCAGATTTAAAAAAGCAGAGAGTCTGTATCTTGAGTAAGGTGAAGGTGGTGGGTGCTTGGGATGCTTCCTAAAACCTACCAGGGGCCCTGCACAGTACCTTGGGGTGTCCCCCAGGGGGGTGCTGGGTGTCCCTGTGCCCAGCAGGACCTCAGCAGCTGGTGGGTGTTCTGCATCTGCAGGGCCAGGTGCTGCAGGGGGCTGAGGAGGTGGCAGGGTGCTGCCTGCAGGTGCAGTGGTGTTCCCTGGGAAGCTCCATTCTCCTGGTTTTTCTTCCCCACCACCTCCCGGTCAGCATCCAAGGTGTAGTTCCACCTGACCTCCTCAAACTGGAACATCAGCACACTCCCTGGGGAGTTGATCAGCATCCTGGAGAGGAGCAGGAGTTAGAGCACAGAGAGCACCAACACAGCAGTTCCTCCCTGATCCCCCTTTCTTCTCTGCAGAACCAGACCCCAGGCACTCCAGCAGATCCCAGACAACCACCCCTGCTCCAGGGAACCAGGAGCAATCATTCCTGCCCTTCCTGCTTCCTTTCCTTGCCTCCTCCCCGTCTGCTTCAGCATCCTGGGAGGATTCCATCCCTTCCTCTGCCTGTGCTCCTGATCCATCCCAGCCTGAATCTGTGTGTTCCTGCCTCCAGCTCCCAACTGCTCCTGACCCCAGGGTCCAGCCTGGACTTTCCCAGGGCTGCCCTGCAGCCTCAGTGGTGATGTGAGAGTTATTGGGGGAAAGGGGGGAGGAACCTGGGATCAATTTTCCTGTATATTTATATATTTGTATATATTTAGTAATTTTTCCTATTTATCATTCCTGTTTCATTAAAGTTGTGCAGTTTAGTTCCCAACCCATCAGTCTCTTTCCCTTTTTCTCTCTCCTTTCCTTATCAAGAAGGAGAGGGGGATTAATAGCATCTGTTACTCAGTTTAATTGCCAGGCCAGTGTTAAACCCTGACAGCGTTTGGGGAGTTGATCAGCATCCTGGAGAGGAGCAGGAGTTAGAGCACAGAGAGCACCAACACAGCAGTTCCTCCCTGATCCCCCTTTGCTTCTCTGCAAAACCAGACCCCAGGCACTCCAGCAGATCCCAGACAACCACCCCTGCTCCAGGGAACCAGGAGCAATCATTCCCATCCATCAGACACTGTACATTTGAGCTCACACCCTGCAGCACCTCTCTGAGCACCTCCTCATCCAGCTCCACAGCAAAAGGAGCTTAAAGATAATTAGGATGCAAAGTGCCAGCAGTGCAGTGCTGGGAGAAACTGGAGGCTGCCCTGTTATTAGGGTGTGAAAACCTCCCCTGGAGGGTGCATTGCACCTGCTGGGGTGCAGCTGGGTCCCTCCCAACAGCCCCCACACTGCTGTGCCAGTGGGGCCCAGCACAGCACTGGTAACACTGCGGGGCTCCAGCTGATGCCTCCACACCAGCTGGGAACTGCCTCTCCTTTAGAGGTGCAGAAGGGAAGGGACCTGGAAGGCTTTTCCATGAGCAGAGCAGGTCAGGGAAGAGGTGAAGGCTTTGGCAGGCCTTGGCTTGATTCCCCAGCCTCTTAAATTCCCTGCTGAACTCAGCCTTGCATTGGGTCTGTTGCACAAGGCAGGGCTGTACATTCAGCACTGCTGGCCAAACCAGTGATGAGAGCAAAGAGCAGAGTCCTTTAAAACTCATTTGTGAGAAGGATGGTAAAGGGAAACACCCACAGTTCCTTGAACTACAACACTGTCACCTTAATTCTGTTCAGACTGATGGCAGCTGTTGTCACCAACCTGTTTCCTGCAAGGCAGATGGAAGTTATGGGCTCCTCCTGGCTGTTGGCCACCAACACTTTCAGGCAGCTCCCAGTCAGGTAGTTAAAGACACGAATCATTCCATCAGCACAGCCACTGACGACCCTGAGATAGAGGAACTCCACAGACAGGACCTCCCTGAAAAGGTGACAGTGTTGGGACACTCACCATGGTTTCACCTCTTCTGTCCTGGGGGTTTGCAGGGGTCACCCCCCCGCAGCAGCTCAGCTGAGGAGCTGAGCAAGGAACTGAAAGCTCTGAAGTGAATCCTTCCCATCCAAACTGCCCAAACTCTGTCTTCTCACAGCAGCCAGTGGGGCTGTGGCCATCTGCTCTGTTTTAAATTTCATTTTGTTGTCTAGGAAAGGAAATTAAACCAATACAATGCTACACTTTGCACACTTAAAACATTTCAAATACCAGGACTGAAAATTAGGGCACTTTCTGCTCCTGTAAGAAAGACATTTTTCTTTTACAGATTTACCACAACTGGAAACACATCCAGTTCCTACTTCGGGTGGCGGAAAGCTGTCAGACATCTCTTCAGGTTCCCCAGCATGCTCCATCCCAGGACACATCCATCTGTGCTTCCTGTCACCAGGTGCCACTTATCAAAGGACAAGCACCTCACTGGGCCTTGGTGCCCCTCTAATGTCTGCCAAGTAAAAGAAATAGGCTCAACACTCCCAAAAATCTGCCAAGATATTTACACCCCTCATGACAACAGCCCCATGTACTATAGTGTAATGTCCAGACCAACACTCCTTGGGGACAACTTAGTTTTAGAGGCATTTAAGAAATATTCTGGGGTTGTTGCTGATGAGGAGCCGCTGTCATGGGATTAACATCCATTTCCCACCTTTGTTACAGGTGTTAAAGAGATGTTACTGTACCAAGGCCTTTGTCATCCATCCCCTGTTCAGCCACCCTGAGCAGGGTGGAAGGGGCAGTGGCAGCTTTGCTCAGCTCCAGCTGGGACATCCTCCAGTCGAGCTGCATCTCAGTTTGCAGCTCTCTTCCCTTCAGCTAGAAAGAGCTCTCAAGTGGGGACTAACACTCATCCTGGACTCAGCCTTTCCACTGCAGAGAAGCCATCCAGCTGCTGCAGCTTTATCCCCTGGTGCCAGGGCTGTCAGCAAGTTTCATATTTTGGAGCACCAGATGCCCCCTCCATCCCCAGAGCTGCCAGTCAGCCCTCCCGCCCTCTGCCTTGTCTCTGGATGTTCCCACAGGAACAGCTTAAAGTACCTGCAGAGAACAAGTCATGCAGGGGGTCAGGCAGGGCAAACCAGACCCGGGGTCTCAACTGGCAGTTGTTTGCAAATCAGCTTTTATATCACTCACTAATTATTCTGTGTTTTTGACTGCTTTTGATTTGGGTTTGGGGTTTTTTGGATGATTTTTCTTCCTTTAGAAAGTCTTTGTCAAAAGCCAAAGGCTACAATAAATCAGCAGGGGAGGTTTTCAGACCACTCAGCACCAAATTATCCACCTCAGCAGCAACTTACTTTGAGCAGAGTGCCTGTCCTAGCACGCCAGACTTTCACCAGCCCTTGCTCACAGCCACTGACAATGTGGGTCCTGTCCATTTTCACTGCCCAGACAGCACTGCCATGCCTCAGAGTCCTCAGGCATTTCCCCCTCCTCAGGCTCCACACTGTTAGAGGCAAAGGGAAGAAATATTAAAGCCACATCTGCCCCGGTGCTAAGTTTTGCTGAGTACAAGAAGAATGAGGAGATCCTTGGAATCACAGCTGTGCCTTCTCCCTGCAGCTCTGCGTGGAGACAAGGGTTGATTTCAAGTATAATTATACAGTAAAAATATGAAATGCCAAGTCCAGAGAGCAGCACAACTTTTTCATCTGTGTTCCAGAAGCCAATAATACCGAAGCCTCTGGCAAAGCTGGAACTTCCCAAAGGCTGGTGCAGCTCTGGAGCCACCCAGCTGCTCAGACTGAATAAACCCAGAAATACCAAGTGTTTGTTCAGTGAGAGAGGCCTTGGATGTGCACAGCTTAGGCTGCTCTGGAAGCAAAAATGAGGCACTAAGGTTCATCCTCCCATTCAGGTTTATTTTCACACTGCACAACCCACACGGACTGCAGCCCCCCAGGACTCTGCCCAGGGGAGCTCCTACTCTTGCCTCTCACCTTTCACCATCCCATCTTTGGCTCCTGACACAAACTGCTCTTCGTGTAGATCCAAGCAGGTGATGGTCCCAAAGTGACCAATAAAGATTTTCACACAAGCACCACTGTAAATATCCCAGCATCTGCAAGGGAGCAGCAGAAGAGGGAAGAGTGATTCACTCAGTGGATGGCTTCCTCATCTTATTTCCTACTTAACAGGCTGAACTCTGCCCCCACACACACTAGATTAAACTCAGGAGTCACTCCACAAAGGTGTCAGAGGGTTTGGAATGATCAAGTCACACTTGGTGTTAAATTTCCACCTCTCTGTTTGCTCTTCCCCCTCCCAACTACAGCCAGAGGTGCCTGGATTTCCCCTTGGGCATGGTTACCTCCCATTCCCCTTGGCATCTAGAGCTTTAGGGTTGTTTTTCTTTACTAAGAGAATTTCTGTTGCCTTTACCTGGAGATCTGCAGCCCACCCTTCCAGAGCCAGCCCTCTTGGAGCAGGGGGGTCAGAGCCTCAATCAGAGCAAACCCCTTCCCCTTGTGCAGAAGCTGCTTTTGATGAAGTTGGGCAATTATTATGCTGGAGCCAGACAACCTGCTGCTGAGCTTGTCACCCCCCATCGTGGTGCTCTTGGGATTTAGTGAGAAATGTGCAAGCTGACCACCTCCAGCCCTTGTTTCAGGGTGCAGCACCCAGCTACACAGCAGGTACCAGGGTGTCACAGCACAACAGACCTCCTAAAACAATCCCTGGCCTCCCTGAACCCCATGCTGATGTCAGCAGTGCCAGAATCTCCCTGCAGGTGCTCATTTGAAACACGTCTGGGGTTTTAAGACACTTCAGGAAAACCTGAGCATCCCTGTATCTGCCTGGTCTATCACTCAGTACTGGGTGGAACTGGGGGAGAGCAGCTGTCCTGTGGTCCCTTATCCACTGCCCTTTCTTCAGTATTCTGAAGGGGAGAGATGGAGGATTCCAGCAGACTGGAGTGGAATAATCCACCTTCCATTTTCCCTGGAGTGCCCAAGGGGCTGGTACCCCCAGCAGAGCCCCTGAGCTGCTCACCTGATGCTGAGATCAAAGCTGGCACTGAGGACAAACCCTCTCTTCTCACTGAGGAAGAGGGCTCTGATGCTCCCAGCATGGCCAGAGAGCACAGGAGACACTTTTTTCACTCCTGCTGTCCCAGGAGGCATTTCCTTCATTCCCCCCATCCCAAGCAGCCTCACTTTTCTGTCTGCAGAGCCAACAGCCACCAAGTTTCCACCGCTGTAATGGATCACTCTGTGCTGGTCTGATCTGGGTGAGAGACAGTGGCTGGGATGAGCTGGAGCTGGCTAACAAGGGACAAGAGCTCTGAGATTGTCACAAGCATTGCTCTGAACCTGATGGACAATACCCTACAAGGAAAAAAAAAGGTGAACCCATTGCAGGGCACCCCAGCCCAGTTCCATGGGTTTCCAGACTCAAGTTTGGATCTGGAGGGTGAGATTCCGGAGGGGAAAGAGCTCCTCCTGGCCCACATCCCTGTGATGCACTCACTGAGAGGGTTGGGTTGGGTCAGGAGGGACCTGTAAGCTCATCCAGCTCCCTGCATGGGCAGGGACACCCCAACCCTAACCTCCCAGCAGCCCAGGGTGCTCAAGGCTTCACCCAGGCTGGGCTGAGACACTGCCAGGGATGGGGCATCAACAACCTCCCCAGGCAACCTAGTCCAGTGTCCTAGTACCCTCATGGGGCAGAATTTTTCCCCAATATCTAACCTAAATCTCCCCACTTTCACTTTAAAACCATTACCCCTTGTCCTGTCATTAAAAATAACTTCTGGTATTTTATATATAAAAATATACATGGTTGCAGCTGAGACTTTCTTAACATTGATGCTGAGAAATCCTTCTCCAGCCATGGAGGGAATGGGACAGGGTTCCAGAAGCTGATGTCCAGCCCTAGAGACAAGCAGTTTACTCACTGATCCATGAGAACCTGGATATTGTAGGAGCTACAGAAGACATTTCTCTCTTCCAGGCGGATTGTCTCAGTTTCCAGGTCACAATAGGCTGCCTGCAGGCTGTTTTCCTCCTCCTGACAAGAAGAAAAATAGGGATAAGCAACTCAGGGAGGGCAGTATGCCTGACTGTTCCATGGTGTTGAACAGGTCAGCACGTCCCCCCAAATAGTGGTGAGAACAACAGAGACACAACGTGGTGCTTAGGAGCCCCCAGAGAGCAGGAGCTTCCTGCTTGGTGCAGCACAAGGATTATTCCCATGCCACGTTCCAAAAAATGAAGGCCTGACTCCTTTATTCTTGGGAAAAAGACCACGTCCTTAGGATGCTGTCCAGCCTCACCAGTGACCCTGGGACAAAGGCTCAGGGCTGCAGACTCCCCCCTGCACTGGTGGCAAATTGCTCAGAGCAGTGCAAGCCAGGAGCAGGAGAAGAGCCAAGCAAGCCCAGATGCACTGTCCTGACTTCCCAAACCCCTCCTCCCTCCCCAGACACCTCCCAAGGTACCTTTTTTTCCATTCCCCAGTTGTCATCTCCCTTTTCAATGACATCACCATCTTCATTTAACTGTGGAATCACCACAGAGACTTTTTTAGCATAGTATGTGGTTGCTCCTCTGGGGCACAAGCCCTGGAATAAAGCAGCAGAGACACCAGAGTCACTGCAGAGCCCAGCTGCACAGCAGATGATGTTCCAGCATCTCCAGGGATGCTGAAGCTACACCCAAAGCTGAGCTGCACACACTGCCCTGCTGCCAAGAGACCTGCATTTACCCTTTTGGTGGTCTAAGATTTAACTTCTGGAGAAAAATTATTGCTTTTTGTTATTTTTTTTCCAAACCCTAAGCTTAAGCTTTAATAAGCTGCAAAACTTTTCTCTGTTAACAGAGAATATTTCCAAAGCACATGTCACTTTTGGTGAGCACTTGGTCGATTCAGAATCCACACCCATTGAGAGAAGAGACTCAACATCTTCACCAAGATTTCAGTTTCATTTTTAATGTGCAAGATGTTCCATTAAGCTGTCTTTAAAGCTGGCACAGAGCTGAGATTTCCAAGCTCTCTTCACAAATGGAAGCATGCAAAGAGCCCTGACATTGTCTCTTTGGGGATTTACCCTTACACTGAGCTTGGTCTCTGGCAGGACAAACCTTTCCTGGATGTTCTGCTGAGCTGCACCCCAACCACCAGCTCCTCAGAAAAACTCAGCATTTCCATCTTCCTTCACTAAAGCTCATTTCTGACCTGCCTTGGGGTGCCATGGTAGCTCCACTTGATTACCACAGAATGTGGATTTGTGGCCAGACTCATTTCTTGATCAGGAGAATGTTTTGCTCCATTTTTAGGCTCTTAGACAAGTCTATTCTGCTGTGCTTCCCTGTGACACCTAAACTCAGTTCTGCAGATGGAGGAAGAGGGAGAAACTGGGAGGTATCTCCATCTAATAGCCTGGGCAGAATCATAAAACACTTTTTAAAGTGTATAAAAGACCCTGGGTTTAAGGTGGCTGATAGTAGCAGGAGCCCAGGCATCCTACCTGCAGATACCTGATGGTCTCCTGTACCATGCTCCGAGAAGCACGTTCCCTCTTGACTTCTTTGACCAGAAAAGCCCAGTAGCTACTCACAGCTGCACAGACATTGAGGGATTTTTGATCCAAAAGCCCTGAGAAATTAAAGAGATGGACTGGCTTTACCCCACTGCCACCAGAGACTGGACAGCACCCAGGAAAAACCAGAGGAGCTTTACCTAGGATGTGCATGGAGAGGTGGGGTGGCAAGCAGCAGATCAAGTCCTTGGCTTGGCTGGCATTAGGGGGTGACTGAAGAGATGCAGAGACCAGTGTGACATCCTGAGCATCTGAGGACACAACAGGGGAGTTGTCCTCTGCCTCGGGACCCTCTTGGTTGTGGCACTCCAGGTTTTGGAGCCACATTGCTGACGGGTGCCCACCTGCAATGGTTAACCAGCAGTCTAGGAAGGGCTTGATGTCTGGTGGCCATTACCACCAGCCCTGCCAGTGAGGGACTGCAAGGGCTGGTTGATCTTGTGCAGATCCCTTTGGTACTGGATTGTTCAGGAAAAAAATGCTGAAAGCCTTCAGGGTCTTGCAGGATGTGCTACAGCAGGAGGGGCTGAGGGCAGAGGTGGGAGGAAGGACAACTCTTCCCACTGCCCTGCAGTCCAGCCAGGGCTCTTCCCAGCTGGAAAATCCAGCTCTCCAAAGGGCCACAGGAGATGCTGGGCACAGGGTGACACCTTGCTCTTTTTGCCTCCAGCAGGCACCAGGGGGGGAGGCTGACTGTCCCAGCCTCTGGAGGGGAATGGCAAAGCCCCCTCATGCCCAGGACATCCATTTCTGGCATGAAACGAGTGGGAATCCATCTCTTCCTTCAGCCATTCCATTGTCTTCAGTACAAATACGACTTAGGGCATGACACCCCAGAAGGAAAGAAAGGGTAACAAATTCCTATTGCCCTCCAGCTAACAGAGGGGTGAACCCAGCCAAGACCCTTCCCACCCAGCACTTTGGGCTGCTGGCCACACACCCGTGTCTCACCCCACAGCTCTGACACCTTTGCCAAGCCACAGCCCCCGTGGGGTCAGGCTTTGCTCCCTTGTAGGTGCCACACTTTGAAATTCAGGTTGTGCTGGTGGAAGACCCTAAACCCGAGAGAACAACCTCTTCATCAGCAAAGGGAAGAGAAATCTCCCACCTCTTTGCTGGAAGCATCCTCTCTGCACCTCAGCAAACCTGGGAGGTGACCCGGAGCAAAGCTCAGCATCTGCTGGATGGCACCAGCTCCTCTTGCATGGCACCCCTGAACTTGCCAGCTCATTATTTCCCTGCTCTGCCATGCTTTTCTCCCACCCCAGAAACAGAATGATTCCTCAGCAGTGCTGGCTGTGAAGGCTCTGGAACACCACAGATATTTTCCTCCCTGTGTTAGGTGGTCAGGGAGTGGCACCTTTCTTACCGAGCTGCTCAGTTCCTGCAGATGAGGTTTTGCTTTTAAGGGCTGCAGAAGGAGAGCTGGCAGAGCACAGGGGAAATGGAACCCGGGCACTGGGCTGAGGACAGCTGTCCAGCTGGACACAGCTTGAGGATTCAGCAGATGATCCAGCTACATCTTGCTCTGGAGGAATTAAGCAAAGATTTAACCTTACAGGCACAGGAGGGAGTTAAGGGATTGCAGAAGTTAGAATAGTACATTAAGTATCTAATCAATAAATTATGCTGTATTCTTTATTCCATCTCCTCTACCCATGCAGCATTAGCCCCATCAGTACTTCCTGTAGCACAGCTTTATTAAAATATTCTATTCACAACCACGCCACCTGAGATACGTTGCACAGAAGAATTGATTTAAGGGAGATTTGGGTTTTTTTAATGACACTCTTCCCAGCTACACTCCATTATAAGCTATATTCCTCTTCCTTTTCATGAACCCCTCAGTTACAGGGCTGCTGGACACTGGGGCACACAGAGGCTGCCTGAGGCAGAGCTGGGCTGGTGCTGGGTCCAAGTTCCATCTGTCCCCAGCTCCTGCTGCCAGGACCACCCCATTCCCTTCACAGCCTGTGCTCACCCCGGGGCTTTTGCCATTTATTTCCTGCAGCTGGAAAGATCAGAGACCTGACCCACAGGACACAGAGTATTAACCAGAACATTAAACAGCCCAAGGGTAAAGCTGCCCTGAACCATTCCACTGCCTGGGCAGCTTCTGTGTGCTGCCTGCACGGGAAACTTTGCCCCATGCAATGAAATACCTGCTAGAGAGGGGAACAGCCAGAGCAGCAGCACCAGGAGCCCCCACCCTGCTGCAGGTGACCCCAGGGAACCCGGGTACCATCCCCTGCACCTCAGCACCCCCTGACCCCAGGGAACCCGGGTACCATTCCCTGCACCTCAGCACCCCCTGACCGCGGGGAACCCGAGCATTTGTCCTTGCCCAGGGAAGGGGGGACACCGGCACCCCCACCCCGGTGCTCAGGGGGTGCTGCCCCTGCCGGGAAGGGCTCAGTGCCACCCCCCAGGTGTCCCCCTCCTGCCCGGCGCTCACTCCCGTGTCCCGCAGCTCCCAGGGGGGAGGAGAACCCGGGAAGGATTTTTGGAGCTTGGGAGAAGCCGCACAGCCCCAGCCAGGCCTTTCCTACACCCAAAACCTCAGCAGGCACCGAAGGCAAACTCCCCCCCGCACCCCACCGGGGTCGGCAAACCCCCTCCGGGTACCGGATTTCAGTCCCGGGTTTCTGCCCCATCCCCGCACCCAAGGGGGTCCCTACCGCTCCCTTCCCACCCCCGGGGCTCCCGCAGCCCCTGACCTGCTCCCGGGGGTCGGCTGGACCNAGTCGGGTGGAGAGGAAAGCAAATGGGTGTAAAAAGTCCCCGGGAAGTGGGAGCACCGCCGGCCGCCGGGCACCGCTTGGCGCTCGGACACTGACGCCCAGAGGCAGCACATGGAAATACTGACCCAAAAGTGTTTGGGCAGAGGTTGTACCGAAAAACGCGACACCTTTCTTTTTTCCCCTTGACTTTGAAACTTCTCCAAGTTGAAAAAACCCCCAACAACTTAATTTTATCATCTAATCCGTCAAAAATGCACATAGGAGTGAGGGCTGGTTCAGCCATCATTTGGGAGAAGGTAGGAGGATTAACTGGGGTACAAAATGAGCTTTTGAAAATACAGAGTATTGCAGAGCAGCCCAGGGAGGCAGCAATAAACTGGGACATCCCCAAGGGCAAGGCTGGGGCCAAGCCCCAGGGTCACCTACCTGGGTGCTCCTGGCAGGAGAAGGAACGGGCAGGGCTCCAGCTTCAGCCACTCTGCTCCAGCTCAGGGTTGTTTTCTTGCCACAGAGAACTAGTTATAGCAAAATCCACCCCTTTTCACCAGGTTTAAGTCCAGCTACCAGCTGCTCTTTGCTTAATTGAAATAAAATCTTGGGGCTCCCTACTGAAGAGATCACAACCCCTTCCAGGGATGCGTTTCACTCTCCACCCACAGAAACTCTTCCTCCCTCCCTCCCTCCATGCCTGGGGAGATCAAGGTCACAATATTTTCTTGCCAAACAGTCCATTTGAGATGGCAGCACCCACCACTGAGAAACTGGTGCTGCAGGGTGAGAGAACCCCTGGACACCCCCCATCTCACCCCCAGGAAGTCTCTGGAGGGAGCAACCACCTCTCCCCATCACCACCCAAGCACCCTGCCAACACATCACCCACCCAAACCAGCCCTGGAACCCCCACAACCATCCCCCCTCAACCTTCACAGAGCCCCCAAGCCCCCCTGCCCCCAACCCAAGCCCTGCCCAGGGGGAAGGGGAGAGCTGGGAGCACATCCCAGACTCCAGCATCCCCCAGGTAACCCCCAGAGGAACACGGAGCCAAGCTGGCACCCGAGACTTGCAGAGGGAAACATGGACCTGCAGGACCCCAAATCCCACCCCAGCAGCTGGGACACTAAGCTGCAGAGCTTTCTGTGCTCCCCTCTCACACCATCCTCCCCACCTCCCACTCTCCCAAGCTGCTCCTCAGCCCCTTTTATTGGGAAGCTGTGATCCTGCCCCAGCTGAAAGCACTTTGCTGCTGCTCAGGGGGCTCTGCCCAGCCCTGGTGCAGGGGGGGGCTCACCCCCCAGGAGCTCTTCCCAGCAGGATCCATGTCTGGAAGCAATAACTTCCCCAGATGTGTCAGATTTGTCTGGAGGTGGAGAAGGTGGGGAATCTTCCCATGGGTAGATGGGATCTTAAGATGGGTAAGGTCCCATCTTAAAGGTGGGGAAGGAAATCAGGTGGGACAAAGGGAATGTTTTCCTGGCTGAGTCTGTCCTGGGACACAGGAAACCTGGGAAAGATGAAGATGCCCCAGGTGCAGACACAGAGCTCAAGCCCTGCCTCTGGGGAGTCTGTACTGGGAAGAACTGGATGCAATGGGAAACATCCTGATTTTTCCAGAGCCCAGGGACACCCCCAGCTGCCCAGCAGTGGGAAGAGGAGCCCAGGTCACTGGGTGGCCGTGTGTCAGGGTCATTTTTCTCCTGCAGAGGCATTTAGGGGTGAGGGAGTGATAGGACATGGGGGAATGGATTCCAAGTAGAGGAGAGGATGGGAGATGGGATGTCAGGAAGAAGTTCTTCCCCATGAGGGTGGTGAGACCCTGGCACAGGTTGCCCAGAGAGGTGGTGGGAGCCCCATCCATCCCTGGAAGTTTTTAAGGCCAGGCTGGATGGGGCTCTGAGCAACCTGAGCTGGGGGAGGTGTCCCTGCCCATGGGATGAGTGTAAAGGTCCTTTCCAACCCTGACAATTCTAGGGCTTGAAGCAAAAAACAAACTTTTCTTTTGAGGCCCAGTGTTCTGGAATAAAGGCTGGGGTGTGCCTGGGGGCTCACAGGGAAATCTCTCCTTGTGGGGAGGGGGTTAAAGCAGCTCAGGAACATAAGACACATGGAGCACCCTGAGGAGGAAGCAGTAACTTTGGTGGCAAAACACTTCTTGCTTCCCAAGCACAGCACCCCTGTCCTGCAGCACGTTCCCCCCAGGTGTCATTTTTTTAGCTTTCTGGCAATCCATGAGGGTTTCATCCCCAGGGATGAGAGGGAGAGGTGTTTGCAGTGTCATGGACTTTGGGGTTAGAGAAGCAAAAACATCAGACACCCCCCACACACACTTTTTTCCCATCTGTCTGACATGCTGCCTGTGAAGCATCACCAGCCTTGTGCCAGGAGCCACCACAAGTGTCCCCACAAAGACCCCCAGCCAGCTGTGGTGGTGATTTTTATTACAGAAGTACCAAAACGAGGGAGTGCCCAGCTGAGCTGGGGAGCTACAGACAGCTCAGCCACGTAGGAACTGGAGGTTCAACCAGAGCAAACCAGTGCTGCCCTCCTTGTGTTACTGGGGTGTGGAGCTGGGAGCCCCTCTGTCCATGGGGTTGGGGGGCAGAGATGCCTGAAGGGCCCCTCCTGCCTGCTGGGTGCTGCTGAGCACCCCTGGGGCCATGGCTTGCTCTGACCTCAGGAGAAGGTCCCTGGGCCCCTTCCTCCTCCTCACTGCTCCCTGCTTAGGGGGACACGGGGCGCCGAAGAGCCAAGAACTTCCCAGGGATGGCTTTCCTCTCTATCTCCAGCCAGAGGGAGGAGAAATCCATCTCCCTGTGCTCCTCAGCCAGCTGGAAGGTGAAGCTCTGCAGCAGCGTGGTCAGGAAAAGGAAGAGCTCGATGCGTGCCAGAGCCTCCCCTGGGCACATCCTCTTCCCTGGGGACACAGAGGGAGGGAGAGCACCCTGCTGAGGGCTGCACCCAGTGTTTGGGGGGAACAAAAGGAGAAGCAGGAAGCTCATATCATAGAACCACAGAATGTCAGCGTGGAAGGGACCCCCAGGATCCCCTGCTCCAACCCTTCTCATGTTACTGTTGATGTGAGGGGTCCCAGCACCCATCGAGCTGAGACTCCAAACTTCCCAGAGTGGGGGAACCCACCCCTTCCCCTGGGAGACCATTCCAAGGTCTGAGTGTCCTCAGGGTGGAAAACTGTCCTGATGTTCAATCAGAATCTCCCCAAGAGCCACTTGTGCCCGTTGTCCCTTGTCTTGTCCTCGGGACTCCCTGTAAGTTGGGAGTCTCCATCACCCAGTGGCTTCCCATAACTCTGGGAACACTGGAATAATGTCCCCCCTAAGCCTCCTCTTCTCAAGCCTGAACAAACATTCTGTTTATTGGTGTGTGTTGGTTATATATGAGATTATTATTATTGTTATTATTATATGAACAAGACATCAGGGGTATCATTTTGGTGCCAACTGGTGCTGGTGGTGCCACGAGTGGAGCTGCTGTGAGCAGGGCTGAGCACTGACCTGTGGAGAAAGCCATGAAGGCTTCATGCCTCTTGAACTCGCCATTCTCATCCAAGAAGTGGCTTGGGTTGACTTCTTTGGGCTTCTCCCACTGGGTTGGGTCCGTATGGACAGAAGAAAACACAGGAATAACGACCGTGCCCTGGGGGAGAGGGAGGGGGGGACGTCACTGCTGAGCTGCAGGAGCAAAAGGGGGGAGCAGTGGGGGGATGCTGGCCCCACAGCCTGATGCCCACCCCCCCGATTGCCCTGGAGCCATGGCTCTGTGCCAGGCAGAGACAACTCTCCCCGTGCTCCTGGTGCTCTCTGTGCAGCTCCTGAAACAGAAACGATGGAGTTCTTCCTGTTGGTTTGCCTAAAAACCCCTTTCCCTGCACCAAGTCCAGTGGAGGGAGAGGTTCCTTCCAGGTGGGTGCTGTACAAAATCCTTGTGGTCAAACCCTATCCTGGGGGGGGTCTGCCAAGGAAGTGGGAGCTGGCTTGGCCCTGTGCCAGGGTGGGCTCAGCCCCCACCAACCCAGCACATCTCCCTGGGGTGGGAGCAGAACTGGCAGCAGCATTCACCTCCCCCTGCTCCTCTGAGAGGTTATCTCCCCACCAAGGATTGGGAAAGATTGGGACCTTCAGGAGTGAACAAACAGTCCAGGGGCAAAGGCAAATGTCATTCAGGCTCCCCTGCCACCCCTCCTCTTAGGGACACAGAGAGCCCAGGGCCAGCAGCCTCACCCTGGGGATGGTGTGGCCCCTGAACACGATGTCCTGGGTGGCCATCCGGGGGAAGTTCTCGATCCGGCTTTTCTGGCAGCGCTGCAGCTCGTGGATCACTGCGTTGGTGTAGGGCATCCTCAGCCTGTCCTCCATGCTGGGACCACGCCTGGCACCCACCACCACGTCAATCTCCTCTTGGACCTTGGCTGGGGACAAGGCAGGCCCGGGTGAAATCACAGACATTTATATATGTTTATATTTTTATCTATCACCCCAGTGATAAACATTCTTTGGAACCACTGCGACAGCAGAGCTGAGAGCAGGGGTCAGTCTGCTGGTACCTCAGCACTTCCATTTCCAACCAATTTAAAAAAAAAAAAAATAAAAAGCCACAAGCCTTTGCTGCCAGCCTGTCTGGATGGTGATTGACTCCATCAGGGGTTGGAGGGAGAGTTACTGTGACTGTTTGCACTGTGACCCCCCCAGCTGGGCTGCAGACCCCTGCAGGGCTCTCAGAAAGGAGCCAGCCTGGTGACTGGTGCTTGCCCTTCACTGCCACCTGTCCTGGAGCCAAAGGAGCAGAGCAGGAGCCACCTGGTGTACAACCCCTCAGAGAGACCAGAAATGAGCTCTGTCCTCACACATCCCTGCATCAGGCAGCTCCAAGGTATCTCTCATGGGCTTGGGCCATCTGCAGAGGCAGGGACAGGGGGCAGACACCCACCTCCCTCTGCTCTGTGTGTATCTGGTGGATCTCACCCTTGGGTGACCCATGCAAGATGATCTTTGGACTCCCCTCAAGTGGGAACCTCTGGACCTGGGTCTCTCTGCAGCTTTGCTGCACCGTGAGCTCCTTGGGCCCAGGGAGCAGTCACATCTCACTGCCCTTACCTTGAATATGGGGATATTTTGACAGGATCAAGAGAAAGAAGACCAGGGCGTTGCTCGTGGCCACTGTCCCAGCACCAAAGAGGGTGAACACTGACATGACCAAGTCCTCACTGCTGTACATTCTCTCCAGGCTGCTCCTCTCCTGCAGGGAGGCAGCGGGGTTGGGGTGTCAGTGCCACCTGGGTGAGTATCCCTGCTGCAGGCAGGGCTGAAGGGCACCCTTCACTTCACCCTTCCTTGCAGCACCTCTACCTTCTCAGCTTTCAGCAGGAAACAGTCGATGTAGTCCCGGGGGCAGCTGGGATCCAGGGTCAGCTTGTGATGCTCCACTCTTCCTCGGATGTAGTCCTTCAGCTTCTCACACCTGGCCAGGGCTTTCCTGTGTGGCCCTGGGAGGCGATGCATGATGTAGGGGAAGGTGTTGTAGACCTGTGGATGGAGGGGTCACAGAAGGGTTTGGGTGCCTCCCGCACCCCCCCTCAAAGCCCCGGTGTCCCCTCACAGCCAAGAAGTGGCCCAAAGCCAAGGAGCATCCCTTGACTGCCCGAGCCCGCTGGACAGGAGGGTGCTGAGCACGGCAGGGACACCCACCATGGCGATGGGGGAGATGAAGAAGCTGACGTAGCTCCCGATGGTGCTCAGCAGCTCCAGGAAGTCACTGTCACTGTAGCTGTAGCGGCTGCCGAAGACGACGGAGCAGATGACGTTGGAAACCGCGTGTCTGAACATCATCATCGGCTCAAAGGCCTTTCCTGCAGCCCCACAAGAGGCAAGAAAGGCATCAGAAAGTCACCAGTTACTTACCTGCTTCACCACAGAAAGTGCCCATCCTCCCCCTCCCAGCCCCCATCCTCTGAGCCCTGGTTGACTCCACCAGGTCCAAGCTCTCGGGCTCCTACCGCTGCCTCCCTGCTCCCAAACCCCATCCCAGTGGTTGGGTCTGGGGGAGGGAGAAGCTCTGGGCTCCTTCTGACATGTCCTGGGGGCTGGAGGGCTGCAGAGCATCTCCCTGTGGCCAGCAGCCCCTGGCCAGCCCTGCACACCAGAGGAGCCAGCATGCCACCAAGCTGCCACCTCCTCTCAGAGTCGTTTTGTTGGAGAGGAGGCCACCACCCTGACACTCCCCTGCCACCAGGGCTCTGTCTCACTTGTGCTTTCTCACCGCCATGCAGTTTAAGTTCCTTTTCCCCTTCATTTGGCACAAAATGCTCCTGGGTGGTTGCCACCTCCTGCACCAGTTCAGGAGCAGGATGTCCCACCCTGACCCCACCACCTCGCTGCCCTTCTGGCTGAGGTGCTCCAAGTCCTCCCCATGAGGTTCATCTATTTTAAACCCTCTGGGGGCCACACACGAGGCTGTTCCTTGTCCTCCACCTGCCCTGTGGACCAGGGTGGAGAGGACCCACATCACCTTCAAGTTTTTCCAGTAGCTCCACCAGGTGCTGGGCTTCCTGCTGCACCCGCTGGGACATGGAGCTCTTCCCCATCCCGAAGTCCCGCAGGGTGCTGAGCGTGAACCTCCGCAGCTCCCTCCACTTCTTCTCATTGTTGGAGATAATCCCTGGGGGGAGGCAGTGGGGACCACTCACCTGCCTGCCCCACCACCCCTCCCTGGGAATGGGGGACCCTGCTCAGCCCAGGCTGAGGAGCAGGAGGACACAGAGCCAAGGGACAACATCCTGGAGAGCCCTGGGGATCCTGGAGAGCTCCAGGGATCATCCCCCCTGCTAAAGCAGGATTGCACAGCACACAGGACACCCCCCAGGTGGGTTGTGAATGTCTCCAGAGAAGGAGACTCCACCACCCCTAGGCAGCCCATGCCAGAGCTCTGTCACTCTCAGAGTGAAAAAGTTTTTTCTCGTGTTTAAGTTGAACTTTCTGTGCCCCAGCTCGTGCCCACAGCTCCTTGCCCGGTTGCTGGGCACCACTGAAAAGTCTGGCTCCATCCTCCTGACACTCCAGTGATCACTACAGAAACTCAGAACAAAACTCAGAGCCACTCCCTGGAATTCATGGTGTCCCCAGACAGGAGGCTGAACCCTTGGAGGGACTTGCAGCCTGGGGAATGGGTGTGTGAGCTCTTGGGTGCTGAGTCCTCCTCTGGAACTGAGCACGGCCAGCAGCACCTGGGGACTTTCTGCTGCCCCAGAGAGCACCAGAGTCTAGAAGACATCCAGACACCTACCATAGTCCTTGGACAGCTGTGCCATGAGGGGTATGTTTGGTCTGCCCCCAAACTCCTCGGAGTGGTCCAGCAGAGCCCCCTTCACCACCTCGTACCCACAGAGCACCACCATGGGCTTCAGCCCCAGCCAGACAGTGAAGATGGGGCCGTACCTGCTGCTGAGCTGGGGGAGGAGGGGAAAGCAACATCAGGCAGGGTCCTGCACCCCAAACACCCATTTGATTTTTAATAAGGTCTGGTGGCCACAGGGGGCAGGGAGGGGACACCTCTCCCTTGACACCATCCCAGTCCTGTCCCAGGGGGATCTGATCTTGCTCCCACTCTGGAGCTCTGAAGCATCATCTCCAGGAACCAAATTTGGATGGAAGCAGTGACACAGCCTGGAGAGGGGTTGGGGTCAGCACCTTACAGGGGGGGAGAATGCCTTAACACCAATATTTAGGAGAAGAGGGAGGGGGGAAAGAGTAAAGAAAGGTGGAAAAAAAGAAAAAAGAAAGGTGGGAGGAGAGTCACCTACACAATTCCCCTTTTCATTTGGCAAGGGACATTCACCCCCCTGCTGGGGCTGGGAGCAGATGCAGCACCAGCAGCTCCTCTCTTACCTTCTCATAGTTCCTGTAGAGGGGCAGGACATCCTTCTGCCACAGGTTGCCCAGAATGGGCCACGGGGCTGGTCCTGGAGGCAGCTGCCTTCTCTTTTTATCGATACTCTGGATGAGAAACCACAGGACTGAGAGGAGGAGGAGGGTCAGGAGTAACCCCGCTGATCCAGCATCCATCCTCACCCCCTGGGGAAGGGAATAAAACAAACAAACAAATAAAAAAATTCCCTTTCCAAGGAGAAAAAAACCACAGCAGAGCAGTGAGCAGAGAGGAAGCAGAACCTCCTGTCTCTACCTTTGCTTCTGGCTCTATATAGGCACAGCCCTTCCCACAGCCCCAGGGTCACCTCCTGCCTGTCCCCCGCCTCTCCCCGGGCGGTCAGTGACACGGAACTGGGGGTTTCTCCCGGTTGAGCTCCTCCCCAGCCCCCCTGTGTTGTAACCCAGGGCTCAAAGAGCTGGCACAGGGAGCTGGATGTGTTGCAAACCCTTTCCAGCATGCTGGGGGAGGCAGAGGTTCTCCCTTCCCCACCTCGCTGAGTCTCCTCTTTGCTCAGAGCTTCCTGTAGGTGACACGGGGCAGGAGATGTCCCTGGCCTGGCAAAGCCTCACGTGTCACCCCCAGGTCACTGCCCCTTTCCCTGTGCACTGACCCAGGAGGGGACATTCCTGTTAGCACCAACCAAGCATGCACAGCTGCTCAGGTACCTCTTGGGTGACAATTTTCCACCCCACTCCTCTCTGACGGAAAATCGGGAGAACACGTTGGGTTGGGTTTTTTTCCTAAAACATTTTGGTGTTCTGTTTGAAGAAACGTCAGCCCAGGGTGTTGTGGTTTTTGCAGGAGTGGGGATGATTCTTACCTGGGCTCCCCCAGCCCCTTCAGGGCTCCCTCAATGCTTTGGAGCATCCTGCTGGGGACAGCAGCACATCTGGCTGCACGTGAGCACATCTGGCACTGGTTTGTTCACCACACCTCTGGTGGAGAACACCCAGAGCCCCTGGCTGAGGGAACTGGTGCCCAGCCAGGTCCCAGCAAAGAAGGGATTTCTCCTGGAGTGGGAGGCAGAGGTTTGATTTCATGCTAAACCTTGCAGTGGAAGGAGACCCTCAGCAGGACCTCTGAAAGAGATTTCCCAAGAGCAGCCCCAAGATGTAACCCACACCCAGAGCACATCTCCTGATGCCCACCAGGGGATGGGTGGCTAGAAGGACAGCATCTGAGCTGGGTGTGCAAACATCAGGGATTTGGTTTCCATTGAATCCCAGACTGGTTTGGGTTGGGAGGGACCTTAAAGCTCCCCCAGTGCCACCCCTGCCATGGGCAGGGACACCTCCCCCAGCCCAGGGTGCTCCAAGCCCCATCCAACCTGGGCTGAGACACTGCCAGGGATGGGGCAGCCACAGCTTCTGGGGGCAGCCTGGGCAACCAGGGGCTCAGCACCCTCACAGTGCAAAAAATCTTTTCCTAATGTCTCATCTCACAGTCCCCTCTTCCAGTCTGAACCAGTTCCCCTGGTCCCATCACTCCCATCACAGCCCTGCCCAGCAGGGATGCTCTCCTGTGGTGCAATTCCTTTCATGTGCACACCAAATCTCTCCCAAATCCCCCCAAAGTGTCTGGCAGTGAACCACCTGCAGCCCTGGGACTTCTCCATTGCAATATTTCAGGTTTCTCCCCCCCACAACCCACACTGCACCTCAACACACTCAGAAAAAAGGGATTTTTGGGGGGGGGAAAGTGTCCTGGGTGCTGAGGCAGAGCCCCATAGCTGGGGCTGAGGCCAGGGGGTCACTGTGACTCACTTGTTTACCCTGTCCCATCCTGTCCTTGCTCTTCCCATGAATCCCTCTTAAATTCTTGGCTTGGGTGTCCACAAGTGGAGAACTTTGCTCGGGGAGGTGATGCAGTGACCGGGATTTTGGCAGGGAGGGGGTGACCAGCCTCTGGGTGACTGACACCATTTTTTCCATGGCAGCCAAACAATACAAAGGAATCACTCGAACAACAGGAAGAAGAACAGCCCTGGGGATTAATTTGAGCTGCAATGTTTAAACCCCGTGGAAAATTCCCTCCTCTGAGGGCAGTGGTGACACTTCAGTGCAGCACTCGCTGCTCCAGCAGGGTGTTTGAATGGTGTGGGTCTCTAATGCAATGAAAAAGCATTATTCTCTCATGTTTTAGTATCAAAATGGAGCAAACAAACAAATCAAAAAGCCACCCTGGTATCTGGGAGTCCAGGTCACCAGATGGGATGTGTAAAAAGAGATAACTCCCAGGGGTGATGAAACGTTGCAATTTGTCTTCTGGAACTGCTTGACAAAAGCTTGCTTTAAGTTTCTCTTCATAATCTATGGAAAAAACTCAAACCACACACTGTAGCATCCCTGTAGTATTTCTTGTCAAGAGTTCAAGGAAAAAGAAAAGGAGAGGGGAAGAAGGTAGAGCTTGTCAGCTGAACTGTGAGCAGCTGAGCTCCACTCGTCCTGAGGGCTGCTCTGGAGGGAAGCACAGGGATGGGTTTTGGCAAACTGCTCCAAGTTTAGGGCTGAGACCTAAAATAAGCCCAAATCACATCATATGAACCCAAACCCACTGATACTTTGATTTTCTGCTAATTTCCCTGCAAAGGCTTCTGGTGAGCAAGGGGTCTGTAGAGAAGGAGATTGCTGCAAGGCTTTGGGATCCCTTCAGGAGAAGGTGGTGAGACCTTTCTGCCCCAAAACCTACAATCTTAGGGGTCTGTTCCAACCATGACAATTCTCTGTGTGTGTGATACCACAGATGAATAGGTGAGAAACATTCTGGGAGGATTCATGTGACATGAATCAAATCAAAGAAAATAGTTTAACTCCCAAAAAAAACCCAACCAAAACCTAAAAAACATTTGGAGATCACCAGAGCCTTTGGCTTTTAAATCAAGATCCTGTTTTGGGACAAAAGTCATGCAGAAATAACATGTAAAAGCAATTGAAGAGCTGAGCAGCCCACTCTGCCCAGCTTTGGGTGGGTGCTCCCAGGGTGCTGGGGGACACCTGGTCCTGGCTGTGCCTGCTCCAGGGGGAAATATTCCTGAATTAAACAGTTGTGTTGCTGGATCAGGGTGTATCTGAGGGATGGAGTCAAGGACTTAGAAGAAATGATGCTCGTGGGGGGGTTCTGGTGTAGATGTGTGTTTGGAAAGGCTGAGAGGCAAGCCCAGCAGTGCAGGGGTGAGATGACTCCAGTTGAATAAAGAAGTCAATAAACTCTCCCTGGGTAATAATAATAAACTCCAGGAAGATCTGCTGGAGGGAATCATCCCAGCTCTGCCTCTCCCAGCTCCTGCTTCTCTGCAGTCAGTGTCAAACCCAGGATGAGGACAAGGACCCAGGGCCAGGATCAGGACACCTGTAGGAAGCAGAGGAGCTTCTCCCCATCTCCTGCTTTGCTGCAGCTCTGCTGGCTCAGAGCAAGCTGTTAAGACTTTAAGTCAATTAATACCATCCTAATGCCATTTCACCCCAAAGCCTCCGGAGCTGCTCTGCTCCCCCTGGAGCCTCAGCCCTGCAGAAGGAAGGACCCAGAGGAGGAGCTGCAAACCCTTCCAGCCTCTCCTGGAGATACTCACTGTGTAGCCCCAGCCAGCTGAGGGCTGTGTTGGCGTACTTTTGCTTGCTCTCAATAATGCAGCAGCACCTGCTGTACCTGAGTGTGGCCCTGGTTGTAGTGTGAGGGTCACTTGTCCTCCTGTCACCTCCTCTCACCAGGGTGTAGCTCCAGGGCAGCATGATGCTGGAGAACCTTTCACACTCCTGGAGGGTCATTTCTGGGTTTTTCTGTGGGATCCCTCAGGAAAACCAAGTTGTAGAACCCGGAAAGTATGGATTGATTTGTCTCAGCAATGGAGACGTGGCTTTGGTTCCAGGGTCTCCTCTGGAGTGGGGCTGGCACACTTCTCACTGTCTTCATGCTGGCTGAGCTCCTCAGCTGCCATGGTGACTGCTCACTGGAGATGGATAGCATTGGTGTGTTGTGGTCTTACCTCCTGGTGACAGCCCTGGCAGGGTGGGCACTGAGCAGAATTTGGGGCTTTAAGAGACCCGCAAGCCCCAGCTGCAGCACCAGGGGAGCATCAGGCCCTTCCCTCATCCACCTACACATTGCAGGTAAACCCAGCAGGAGGTTTCCTCTGGTTTTCCATGGCTTGCTCATCCCACGAGGAGCACAAAGCTTTCCCCAGAGCCAGGACATCTCTCCTGGTGAAACAGCTCAAAGGTCTCTGGGAGCCCCGAGGGTCACTGGAGACAGATCCTGCTGCAAGGGGCAGGGGCAGGGGCAGGCAGGTGCTCCTGGTTCCCACCTTCCCCATCAGGAAGACACAATTCAAGCAGGAAAATGAAGGAATTCCCATTTGCTTTCAATACATGTCAGCAGCAGCTTGCTTCTGGCCCAGGCTGCCCCCAGAAGCTGTGGCTGCCCCATCCCTGGCAGTGTCTCAGCCCAGGTTGGATGGGGCTTGGAGCACCCTGGGCTGGGGGAGGTGTCCCCAGGCTGGGGGTTGGGACTGGGTGAGCTTTAAGGTCCCTTCCAACCCAAACCAGTCTGGGATTTAGTGCTTCTAGCATGGTTTTTATTTTAATAAAGTGGGAGCAGTGGGCAACCTGTGCAGCAGTGACAGAGGGGAGCAGAGCATGATCCTGGGGCTTGGGGCCAGGCAGCCTTCATCCTGATTCCTCCTGTGGCCAGCGAAAAAAACCATAAATAAGAGAGAGAAACAGATGCTTTGGCCCTTAATCAGAGTTTGCACAGCAGGCAGGGGAAGGCAGGTGGTGTTTGAAGTGCCTGCAGGATCAATCCTGCTGCAAACCAAAGAGCCCCAAGGGTGTGCACAGCCAGAGTGCTGGGGGTGAAGACAGGGACACAGCCAGGGAGCTGGGGGTGAAGACAGCCCAAAGGTCCATTAATTCCTGGCTGGAGATGGGTGCTGGCAGAGCAAGGTCCTGCTTAGTGTGCACATCCAGCCCTGCTGCCACACGGGAATCCCAGCAAGGCAGGTGGGTCCCCAGCAGGTGGGAATTCATCCCCCTGGGGGGATACAGGGATTACACCTAAAAATACCATTAAACTTTCTTAGAATATTTTGATTTTTAACCTTCCCCCTGCTTGCCCGTGCCACCCATCTGATGGGGGTGCCAGTGGCAGCTGTGGTGGATTTCCAGCCCCACCAGGAGCTTCCCATACAGCCTCTGCTTGCTTAATCACACAGCATTAATCCTTCCCTGTAATTCCCTGGAGAGCAAGGAAGGCTGGGGAAGTGGGGATTGGTTTGTGCTGCTTGGGCTGGGTTTAGGTTATGGACAAAAGGTGCAATTCTGTGCTCTGAATCTCTCAAGAGATGGAGGCCACTGCCCTCCCTGCCCCTTTGCTCCTGGCGGCACCAGTTGCACTGGTCCCACTCCCAGTTCTCGTGGCTCTATTTTTAAAGATGATGCAGCTCTCCAGGGTGGGTTGATTGCCTTGTAGCTTGCCAATGTGGCCATGCCAGAAGCCCAAGAACCATCTGGAAATATTTGGAGGGAGCGAATCTTGTGCCTTGGCCGTGGAAAATGAGCTGAGCCCCATCGGTGGGACGGGCATCCCCTGCACGTCAGCTGCCAGGAAAACCATCCCAAGGCTGCAACCTGCAGGGGATCTGCCCTGAAACCTGCCCCTCTTGCTGCTCACCCTTCCTGCAGCAGTTACGGAGAGCAGAACAAACCCACAGCCCCCTCCCCTTCTCTTCACCCCACGCCCGAGCTCAGCGCGTCCCTAAACCTCCCGTAAATGTGACCATTCCAAGGGAAAAAATGGCTCTTGCACCCCGTGTGGCTGAGGGTGATGCCGACACCCTCCCGGCAGCCGGGCTGGTGATCCGGAGCTGCCACCGTGTCCCCAGGGATGGGACAGCACGGAAAAGCCCCACACACACACACCTCTGGGGGCTTTCCACCTCCCACGGGGCTCCGGGCTGGGGACAAGGGGCTCTGGCCGTGTCTGCACATCAGCCAGGTCCCTTCTCCCAAGGGATTTAACCCCCGGCACCCGTGTCCCCGCTGGAGGGGAGGGAGCTGGGAGCCAGACCCCTCGGAGGAGCCACCAGCCCTCCTTACACCCCCCCATCCCCTTCCCCAAAGGGGCAGCTCGGGTGCCATATGTCACCCGGCGGGACGGGCAGGGCGAGCAGATGGCGGGGGGAGCCGAGCTGCCCGGAGGAGCGGCCAAATCCCAGCGGGATTGGGGAGGAGAGGGATGCGGCAGGGCCGGCACTGCAGCCAAACCCTGCTGCCCCCAACCTGCCTCTGCCCCCCTCCCCAGGGCTGGGGGACCATCTATGTGCCTAGAGAGAGAGATTTGTAGATAGATAGACTGATAGATAGACAGACAGACAATATAGATATATAGATATATAGATGATATATAGATATATAGATATACAGATATATAGATGATATATAGATATGTAGATATACAGATATATAGATACATAGATATATAGATATATAGATATATAGCTACAGAGATATGAACCATATATTGATAAATACAGAATCACTGGATCATTAAGGTCCAAGATCATCGAGTGCAACCACAATCCATCTTCCACAACCACTGTACCATCTCCTGAAGAACCCCATCTTAAATGTCTCCTGAACACCCACAGGGATGGTGACTCCACCACCTCCCTGGGCAGCCCATTCCAACGCCTCGCCACTGTTTCAGTGAAGAAATTTTTCTTCACATCGAACCCAAACCTCCCCTGACACAACTTAAGCCCATTTCCTCTAGTTCTATCTATATACCTATTGATAGTAAATAATATACTTTATTTACTGGGGAGGATGCTGATGTTTGGAGGCAATGATCTTAGAGGTTATCTCAGAGGACCTGAGGGATACTGGGGGAATGTCAGGGGGTGCCAAGGATTGACAGGGACGGCAGAAGGATGCTGAGGCTGTGGTAAGAGACAACAGGGGGATGATGAAGGGATGCTGGGGGGATGCCAAGGGATGCCAGGAGGTGCCGGGGGGTGGTGGGGCAGTGCCAATGGGCACTGAGGTGATGTGAGGGGGNTGCTCCCTGCCTGTGTCCCCACACCTCCCTGCTCCCCTGCCTGCCCCACTGACCCTCATCCCGCACCTTTTCTGCACCCTGCCTGCCCCACTGCCTCGGATGCTTCTTGCCAGCCCCACTGTACCTGCTCCCTGCCCTCTCCCTGCCCTCTCCCCGTTGCCCCTGTTCCTGCCCACACTCTCACCACTCCACTGCCCCAGCTCCTTAGCCCCCAACCTGCCTGTCCCACTGCCTGCTCTCCCAGCCCCCAACCTGCCTGTTCCCTTCCTGCCCCTTCCCTGCTGCCTGCATCCCGCCTGCCCCCTGACCACCCCTCTGCCCCCTCCTTGCCAGCCCTGGGCCCCACTCCTTGCCCGCCCCACTGCCCTCCCCTCCTCCCTGCCTGTTCGCTGCCTCCTCCCCTGCCTGCAGTCCCTGCCTGCTTGTTAACCCCTGCTTGTCCCCCTGCAGGCAGGCACCCTGCTCCCCTGTCCCCTCTATCCGCTGCTCCCCTGGCAGCCCCCCCGCCCCTGCCCCTTCCGTGTCCCTGGGCCGCATGCTCCCGTTCTCCTCATGCGCTCCTTCCCCCCCGCCTCCCCAGCACCCACGGGTGACGCCGGGGGGCAGGCAGGTGCCGGGGGGCTCAGGGGGATGCGGGAGGAGAGGCTGTGCCCGCGGGGGTGCCGGTGCACTCCAGGCCCGGGGCCGGTGGCGGCTGTTGTGTAATTCCCGGAGATTTTGCGGCGCCGGGGGTGCGCGTGTGTGCGGATTTAGTGATTTTATTCCTTCCTGCCGAGGCGCTGGGAGGGCCGGGGCGGCGGGCTCAGCATCCCCCCCGCAGCCAAGGGCTTGGGATTCTGATGGCACCCCCTCCCGGGCCGGGAATCCGGTGCGGGAAGGCGGTTTGGGAGCGTGCTGCAGGGATCCGGTGCGGGAATCCGGTACGGGAATGTGGTGTGGGAATGTGGTGTGGGGATGCGGTGTGGGAGAACGGCGCAGGAGCGCGGGAGCAGGGATGTGGTGCGGGAATGTGATGTGCGAACGCGTTTTTGGAGCGTGCTGCGGGATCCGGTGCAGGAATCTGATGGTGCGGGAGCAGGATTCAGGAATCCGGTGCAGGATCAGGGTGCAGGGATTCGGTGCAGGAATCTGGTCCTGGAGCAGGGCACGGGAATCCGGAATGGGAGCATGGTGCGGGAACGTGCTGAGGGAATGTGGTGCAAGAACGCGGTGTGGGAACAGAATTTGGGAGCGTGCTGCAGGAATCCGGTGTGGGAGCAGCGTGCGGGAAGCGGGTGTGGGAGCACGGGGCGGGAGCAGAGCAGCAGGAACGTGGAGCACGAACGAGGGTGTGGGAACGCGGTTTGGGAGCGTGGTACAGGAACCCGGTGCGGGAATCCGGTGTGGGAGCGCGGCGTGAGAAGGCGATCCGGGAACGTGGTGCGGGAGCGTGGTGCGGGGAACATGGTGCGGGGAACGCGGTGCTGGAGGGCTGGGAGCCGGGCTGGTGCTTCCCCTGGGAGAGCAGCGGGAGGAGGAGGCTGGTTTGGGGCCAGAGCGGGTGGTTTTCTCCTTGCCGGGCCGCGGGGTTTGCCGCATCTCCCACCCGAGACCGGGGGCTGCGGGACGGGGTGTCCCCAGGTGATGAAGGAGCCGAGAGCCGGGCCCCGCACTCACTCCCGGTTCCCAAATGGTGCCGCTGCCGAAGCCGAGCAGCATCCTCCTGCCCCCAGCCCCTGGGGAGCGGCGACAGTGGCCGGGGGGCCACTAAACCCCTAATCCTCTTAGGGCTGTCTGGAACCCGGGGCAGCTCCGTGGGTCCCCCCACGGCTGCTGTCTGCAGGGCTGCCCGTGCCCTGCGGGATGGATGTAAAGGGGGTGCGGGGTGGGGGGGAGGAGGATGGGGCCCCCACTTTGCTGGGGGCTCGGTGGGAGATGAGGGACTGTCCTTGCCCTCGGCATGTCCCCATCTAGAGTGTGGGTGGTGGTTTGTCCCTCCTCCCCAGCGGGGAGCCCTGAGCAGCTGGCTGGAAATGGGGAATAATAAATGAAAATGGGGAATAAGAGATGGAAATAGGGGATAAGAGGTGGAAATAAGGAGTAATACATTAAACTAGGGAATAATAGATGAAAATGAAAGAAAAATCATAGAAATAAGGAATAGTACATATGAATGAAGAATAATCAATGGAAATGAGGAATAATCAATGAAAATGAAGACTAATACATAGAAATGAGGAATAATTAATGGAAATAAACAATAATAAGTGGAAATAAGGAGTAATATAGAAACCTGGTGTTTTCTCTCTCCTGGGAGAGGATTGCTGGGGTATAACCCCCTGTGGTCTGAGAGACGTCCCCTCCTGGGGTCACCATCCCCTGCCACCATCATCCTACAGTGCCAGCACCCCCAGCTCCAGGGCTGAGGACCACCGGGCTGGATGCTGCCCAGGGCTTGGGTCTGTGCTGCACGTGAAGGTTGTACCTTGAGGGGAGTGACAGGAGCATTGGGGACAGTTTGGATGTGGTGGTGGCAGTGGTGGCATCCAGCTGGTGTCACTCCTCAGAGCCCAGAAGGTGCCACTGCTGTGGGGTTGGCTGCATCCCCCCAAAACACAGGCAGCTGGGCTGGGGCTGTGTCCTTCGGGGCTGGGAGGGGACAGTGGTGACATCTCTGGTGGCTTTTACTGCTTTTAGTGGTACTGGTCCTTTAAAAAACGAAGAAAAAAAAGCAGCTGAAGGGAAAAACCCCCAGAGATACCCTGGCAGGGGACAGGCAGTGTCAGTGGTTTGTCTGTGGGAGGTAGCCACAGCTGGGACATCTGCATGGGGTCAGGGTCAGAGCCAGGATCAGCATCAGGGTTGGGGTCAAGGTCAGGCTCAGGAAGACATGAGGTACCCAACTAAGGAGGAGTCCTGTGCCCAGGCTGCAAGGGACTGTAGTATTTATCTCCAAGGCATCAAAAAAAGGGAAGCAAAATCCGTAAGTGTCAGACATTGTGAAGATGCTGTCTGCAAAGTGCTTTTATTTTCTATTTCTATTTATTTCCCTGTTCCCTCAGCAGCTGGGTCGGTGGGAGCTCTCCCCCTGCCTGGAGGTGGTGGGATGTTGGGCAGGAGTGTGGGGCAGCAGCTGGAACCACCCCATGAATTTTCCAGAATTGTCTCAATGTGTTGGTTTCGGGTTTTTGGGTCGTTTTGGGATTTTTTTTTTTTAATTTTTATTTTTCCCATCAGGAACAAACCAGGCCCTTGCAGCCATGTGCAGACTGGCATGGCTGGCTTCCCAACCAGGCTTCCAACTGCTGGGGGGGACACCAGGGGGGTTTGTGTCAGCTTGGAGGGGTCATTTTCTTCCTCCTGGTCCTTTCTGAGCACCCCAAGATGTACCCTTCATGCCAGGGGACAGCGGTGGCATTTTGGGCTGGACATTTGAGTGGCTCTCAGGACAGATGCTTTTCCAAGCACCAGGAGATCTGCAGGGAAATACAGTTCCTTTCCACGCTGAGGTTTCCTCCTCTGGGCAGCAAGAATCTTCTGTGAGAAATAAGGACAATTTATTGCGCACGCACGAAAATAAGGACAGGGGGAATAAAAGCAGCACCTGGGATTCTTTCCAATGGGATTTGCAGGAGGGAACAACGTGCTTTAAATAGCTGGGTTCCACCTCTGTGCTTCGGGATGCCTGTGGCTGCCATCAGCACAACCCACCCCCACCACCTCCCCGGGATTTTTGGCTTTGCCGAGCGCTGCTGCGCCCCTGGGATGCTGCTGGCAGTGTCCCCACAGCATCCCCTGGGGATATTTTTATCCTCCTCGTGCAGTGGCAGTGCTGACAAAGTGTGATCCTGCTGGAGCAGGCTGAGGGGTTGGGCCCCGTGGCCAGCAGCCCTGTGCTTTTCCAGGGGCTTCTCCACGATTTTCAAATCAGGACCAGAGCGGGGTCAGGATGTGACCCCAGGGTGGGATTTTCTCTGCCAGGGATGCACCAGGAGCAGAGGGCCCCGTGCAGCCTGTGCTGAGGAGATGCTGATGCAGAGAGCTGGCAGCCAGGACAGGGCCAGGAGAGGAGCAAAAGAGATTTTCCTGCATTTAGAACCTGTCTCCTGTTTGGCTTTGATTCCTTTGGCTTTCCCAACAATGGGCAGAAGGATGGAGGAAAGCTGGAGAAGCCTTCCCCACCCCCCTCATCCTGCTTGGATGAGCCACCATGTCCTGCCTTTGGGACGTGGGGACAATCACTCCAGGCCACCCGCCAGGGCAGGACAAGCTGGGATGTGCTGGAGGAGCCACCAGCAGGGCCATCCCTTCACCTCTGGATGGATGCTGCAGCTGGGAATTTTCTCCTCGGGGGGATTTGAGCAGCGATTTGAGGAGATAAATATTTGATATTTTGCTTCTCGTCTGTGAAAAAGGCACTGGGAAAAATCCACAGCTTCCTTTGGCCTTGGTGGGCTCCTGGTTGGGAACTGTCAGGTGTGTGTCCCCAGGGATGTGCTGGCAAGGAGGGCTCAGCCAGTGGCAGAAGCTGGGGACGTGTGGTCCTTGGGCTGGCACCAGCCTGGCCTGGGATGCTCCAAGCTCCCAGGAGTTGCCTGGATGAGACCTGAGGGGTTTTCTCTTGCCTCCAGCACACACGATGGATGCTCAGCACCTTGCTGAGTGAGATGGCTGAACCTCACCCCATCAGCCTCACCTCTGAGCCTGGGGGGCTGGAGAACCTGGACTTTTCCCCCTGGTACCAGTGCCCATGTGGCAGCAGTGTCAGGAGCAGGGATGGAGCTGGGCAGTGTCCCCAGGCCTGCGGGGGATGGCAGGACAGAGCCTCTGGGGGAGGCAACACTGCCTGCATGGATGGCCTTGGCTGGGCTCTCACGGCTATTTTTAGGCTGGAGCAGCCAGAAATCACAGGAACCAGGCTGGTGTGGGTGATTAAAGAGCAATGAAGTATTCACAGGCAACCCACAGAATGGGGGTGCCTGGGGGTGGGGTTGGAAGGGGTGCTTTGTGCAGGAGGGGTGGGCAAGAGTGTCCCTGGGGCTGGGGAAAGCCTTGCAGGATGGTTTCACTGCTCTGAGTTTTGCTGGGTCAGGGTCAAATCCAAGGCTGGGAGCTCCTTGGTTCGGGTGGTTTGAGACTCAGAGGTGGGGGCAGTGGTGGGTGCAGGGGGCAGTGGCCCAGTCAGGGGGAGATGTCTGGCATGGGGAAGATGCTCTAGGGCTTTGCTGTAGCTTCCCAGGTCAAGGCACTGGAAGCTTATGATTTGATTTATTTATTTATTTGTTTTAATCAACTTAATTTGCTTGATTTCTGCTGGCAGCAATTAGTTTTTGCAGCTGCTAAACTGTAGCTGCATCCCCCAGCTTGCCTGCTTGGAACCCTGCATGAGTTGTCCCTTTTCTCCCAGCTGTTTGTGGGGATGCCCCTGTCTGGGGGCTGCCTGAGGAGTGCCTGGCTTTGTGCTGAGGAAAACAGCCCCGGGGTGGAAAGCTGGAGGGGAAGGGGAGCAACGAGCTTTTATTTATCCCCTCTCCAAGTTTTAACCCATTCCCCTTGTCCTCTCCCTACCCCCCCGTGTCCAAAGCCCTCCCCCAGCTTTCTTGTAGCCCCTTCAGATATTGGGAGGTTGCTCTGAGCTCACCTGGAAGCCTCCTCTTCTCCAGGCTGAACAACCCCAATCCCTCAGCCTGGCTTCCCAGGGAGCTGCTCAGCCCTCTGAGCATTCCAGTGGCTCCTCTGGAGCTCTGTGTCCTTCAGATGCTGGGGACTCCAGACCTGGACCCAGAGCTCCAGGTGGGATCCCACAGGAGCAGAGCAGAGGGGGAGAATCCCCTCCCTTGATCCTTGTCTGTGCTTCTCTTGCTGCAGCCCAGCCCATGGTGGGTTTTGGGGCTCACATTGAGCTTCTGCTCCACCACCACCACACCCAAGTCCTTCTCAGGACTGTCCACAGTCCCTTCTCCCACCCTATATTGGTGCAAATGGAAATATGTGGGTGATGCAAGGGCAGGTGGGACCAGGCTGTGCAGCCCCCCCGTGCCAGACCCTTTTCCAACCCTTTCTGTTCTTTCTTGTCTTGCAGAGCTGAGAAGACAGAGGTTTTGAGTGAAGATCTCCTGCAGGTGAGCTCCCCTGTGGCTGGTCCAACCTGCCCAGGGTCTCCAGGCCCCCAGCTGTGGGTGCAGCAGGTCAGCTGGAATCAGATCCAGTAGCACTCTGGGCTGTGTGTGCCAGCACCTCCTGCCTGCTGCAGGACTGGCCCTGGGGATGGGACGTGTGACACCAGGGGAGCTGCTCAGCCATCCCTGCACTGCTTCCCATGGGATGCCTCCTGCCTCAAGGCCTGGAATGCTGGAGAAGCTCAGCTCTTCTCCCCCTTCCCCAGGGCAGGGAGTCATTATTTTTCTCCCCAGCTTATTTAGTTTGGTGGGGTTTATTTTCCAGATGATTTCCCAAGATTTTGAGATTCCCCTGTTTCCCCCCGGGTCTCTCAGCTGTGGTTTTTAGCAGCCTGTGGTTGCTTACAGCTGGTGACTCGTCCTGCTGAGTTTTGGGGTGAAATCCTCAGTTTAACCAACGCAGAGGCAAATAAGTCAATTTGCAGCCTTGGGTTTGGTTTGTGGTGGAGCTCAACTGGGGACAGCCACCTCCTGCCACCACCTGGGGAGACAAAGGCTTTGGAGGGTGCCCTGGATCCCCCCTTCACCCTCAGTGGGGAGGGTGGAGATGGGGCAGCAGCATCCTGGTGAAACCTTCTCCTGCCTAAACCATCCCTTCCCTGGGAAGTGCTTGGACATCCCACAGTGTAGCAGTGACAACGTTGGGAACAGGAAAAAACCCCTCAGTCCTTGTGGGGTGGGTGCAGCAGAGCAGGCAGGACACCCCGGTGAGGGTCACCACGTCCTGGCAGGTGGAGAAGCGGCTGGAGCTGGTGAAGCAGGTGTCCCACAGCACCCACAAGAAGCTGACAGCATGTCTGCAGGGCCAGCAAGGCCTGGAGCCTGACAAACGCTCGGTGAGGTTGGGGCAGGGCCTGGGGAGGGTCTGGGGGGGCTGCTGGGGTGTTGGGGGACGCAGCCCTCAGCTCTCTCTCTGCAGAAGAAGCTCCCGCTGACGACGCTGGCGCAGTGCTTGGTGGAGGGATCAGCAGTGCTGGGAGAGGACTCCCTGCTGGGGTAAGGGACAACATCCTGCTGGCACCAGGAGAGGCTGCAGGGCTGAGCTGGGTGCTGCTCGGCATCGTAGGATCATGTAATCCCCGAGTGGCAGCTTGGGAGGGACCCCCAGGATCCCCTGCTCCAACCCTTCTCATGTCATTGTTGATGTGAGGGGTCCCAGCACCCATCGAGCTGAGACTCCAAACTTCCCAGAGTGGGGGAATCCACCCCTTCCCCTGGGAGACCATTCCAAGGTCTGAGTGTCCCCAGGGGGAAAATCTGTCCTGTCGTGCCCAGGAAGGGGGTCACAGGTGGGTGCTGGGGTGCTCCTGTGGTCTTGGTAGGGCTGGGGTTTCCTTCATTCTTCTCTTTGGATGAGCTGAGGTCCTTCAGCCATGCTGCACATGAGATATATAGATGGATGTATGTTACATCTGTATCTTGAGAAAGCCCAAACAATTTCAAACTCTAAGGAAGACCTCAGAGCACCTTCCAGTGCCTGAAGGGGCTCCAGGAAAGCTGGGGAGGGACTGGGGACAAGGGCCTGGAGGGATGGGATGAGGGGGAATGGCTTTAAACTAGAAAAGGGGAGATTGAGATGAGATTTTAGGAAGAAATTCTGCACTGTGAGGGTGCTGAGCCCCTGGTTGCCCCCAGAAGCTGTGGCTGCCCCATCCCTGGCAGTGTCTCAGCCCAGGTTGGATGGGGCTTGGAGCACCCTGGGCTGGGGGAGGTGTCCCTGCCCATGGCAGGGGTGGCACTGGGGGGGCTTTAAGGTCCCTTCCCACCCAAACCAGTCTGGGCTTCTATGATAATTGATAAAATAATCAGGGAATGGGATTTTCCTAACAGGTGGGGTGCCCATGGTCCCTCCCTCCAACCCTCTGCCAAGGACCCCAGCTCCTTTGGGTCCCCATCTCCCCCCAAGCCAGGCCCAGGGGGGGTTGCCCGTCACCCCCAGCTCCCCGGGGCCCATCCCTGCCCTGTCCTTGCAGGAAGATGCTGCGGCTGTGTGGGGAGGCAGAGGACAGGCTGGCTCAGGAGCTCATCCACTTCGAGCTGCAGGTGGAGAGGGATGTCATTGAGCCCCTCTTCCTGCTGGCTGAGGTGAGCAGTGGGCAGGGACAGGATGGGACAGCCTGGGGTCAGGGTGGCACCTGCTGGGGACCCACGGCCAAAGCTTAGGTGGGAATTTTGGGTCCTTCCCCTTGGTGGTGGTTGTTACCTGCTGTGGTTAGGGGCAGGGATGGCACGTTGGGCTGTGCTCTCTGCTGGGCTCCTCTTCTCCTTGTTCTTGTCCTTCTCAGCTCTCCTGAAGGCAGAGCCATCCACAGTTTTATTCCTGACCCCTTTTTCCCAGCTCCAAGCCCATGCTGTTGCAGTTGGGGATATATATATATATATATATATTTTCATGCCAACATTGTTTTTCAGTCCCAATGCTTTTCTCCTCCTTTGTACATCTTGCAAAATGTCCCAGGCTTGGTTCTGGTTTCATCTTCCAGTGCTTTGTGGCATACTAGTGTTCAGAGGGTCCCAACCCCTGCCAAAGCCTCTGCTCCCCCAGGGATGCTCCTCTCCAGGGTGGGGGTTCTGCAGTCAGGGGGTGGCACAGCCCAGGGGGGGACACAGAGCAGGGACAAGCTGTGCCAGCTCCCTAAGGATGTTTAAATAAGGAGCTGCGTCCCTATCCACCAAATTCCAGCCCAAATTCCCAACTCGTAGTGACCTACCCATGGTGCCTCTCCGGGGCTGTTGATCTCCTGTGTGTGGCTGCAGGTGGAAATCCCAAATATCCAGAAACAGAGGAAGCACTTGGCGAAGCTCGTGCTGGACATGGACTCCTCCAGGACACGGTAGAAAGTGGCCTCAAAGCTGCTTTATAAAAAATAAAAATTCCCAAGTGATGGGTACTGTCCCTTGGGACAGGTCTTGCCATGTCACTGAGTGCCTCGAGGGCAGGTCTGCAATGAGCCAAGATTCCTGCTCTTGTCAGCAGAATCCAGAGATCCCTTTTCCTTTCCTGGCCCCTGCAGAAAAAAAAAATTTAAAAACCCAAGTTTTTTTTGGCACAAATCCTATTTTTTTTTCCCTTTCTTGGTGAGTTCTTACACGACAGCAAGGAGCTGGGTGCTTCTGCTCCATGGAGTGGTGCTGGGGTGGAGCTGGGATGTCCCTTGAGGTCATCCCATGTCCCAGGTGCTGTGGTGGGACACTGGGCTTTGGGTTGGCCAAGCCCTGCACATCACAGCCTGCCCTGGGGAGAAGCCTGGGAGGTATACCTGCTCCCCAACATCACATCCAAGCATTCCCATCACCTTCCTCTGTCCTCCTGCCTGGATGAGGTGCATTCCCAGGCTGGAAATAATTACTTCATTAGAGCCCTGTGATGAGAGTGTGTGCAGGCAGCTGTGGGCTTGGGAGTGGATCCTGCATCCCAGCCTGGCTGCTCAGCCCTGGGGACCCTGGTGGGTTTGGCTGAGGGGGGATGCCCGGGCTGCCCTCCAAATCCTCTGGGTTCCCTTGGTCTCTGTCCCCTCTCCACAGGTGGCAGCAGTCGGTGAAGTCCTCGGGCTTGGCCAGCAACCTGCAGCCCTCGGGTGCCAAAGCCGACGCTCTCAGGGAGGAGATGGAGGAGGCAGCCAACAGAGTGGAGATTTGCAGGGTACCCCTGGGCAGCGTGGGGCTGGGGGGCACCTTGGCATCCCGGGCACTGCCCACAACCTGCACCCTCTCCTCTTCTTACCTCCCCTGCCCATTATAAACCCTCCTCTGGTCGCTCCCCATGCCCAACCACAGCCCGGTGGCAGGGGGTGATGCTCACCAGCTGAGCGAGATGCCAGAGGTTCCTTTGTCCCCCTCCATATCCTTCTGGGGGGATCCATCCTGCCAGGATCTGGTGAGCTCAGCACCAAGTACACAGGTTGCCCCCAGAAGCTGTGGCTGCCCCATCCCTGGCAGTGTCTCAGCCCAGGTTGGATGGGGTTTGGAGCACCCTGGGCTGGGGGAGGTGTCCCTGCCCATGGCAGGGGTGGCACTGGGGGGGCTTTAAGGTCCCTTCCCACCCAAACCAGTCTGGGATTCTGGGATCTCCAGCAGGTGCTGCGACCTCCATGTTGCATGTTGGCTCCAAGATGCTCCCTCCTAGTGGCCCCCAAAAGACCATCGTGGTGGCCTCAGGGCAGCACCAGTTGGGCACCAACTAATTCTCTGCTCTCTGCAGGACCAGCTCTCAGCTGACATGTACAATTTTGTGGCCAAAGAAGTAGACTATGCAAACTATTTTCAAACCGTAAGTGCCCCCTGTCCCCAGGGGCCTCCTCTGTCCCCGTCCCCAGGGGTGACAGGGGTGTCCTCTCTCCCCCCAGCTGATCGAGGTGCAGGCAGAGTACCATCGGAAATCCTTGGCACTCCTGCAGAACGTCCTGCCCCAGATTAAAGCCCAGCAGGGTAAGTGTCCCCTGGCTCTGGGATGATGTCCCCAGGGGATGATTGGAAAGCGTTTCCTTTGGGTTTCAACTTTAAAAAAAAAAAACAACAAAACAATTCTTCCTGAGCCACTCAGGACAGAGGTGTGGGGTCCTCTTCTGCTTTTGGCAACACCCAACAGGGATTATTTCTCTTCAACTCCCTCAAAGGAGGGTGGAGCAAGGAGGGCACCTTGGTGGTGTGGCAGGACCAGAGGACATGGATGCAAGCTGGGCCAGGGGAGGGCTAGGCTGGATATTAGGAAACATTTTTTTCTCTGAAAGGCTTGTCAGACATTAAAACAGTCCACACAGGGCAGTGGTGGAGTCACCAACCCTGGAGGTATTTAAAGAGTGTGCAGACCTGGTCCTCAGGGCCATGGCTGGTGGTGAGTTGACAGTGCTGGTCACAGCTTGGACTGGGTGATCTCCAAGGTCTCTTCCAACCAGAAAAGACATTCTGTGATTTTGGCTGCTGTGATCCCAGGGCCTTCTGGGGAGGGGCTGCTGGAGCTGTGTCCTCCCCATCCTCTCCCCCCCTCTGCCCACCACAGAGGCCTGGATGGAGAAGCCTTCCTTTGGGAAGCCCCTGGAGGAGCACCTGGCTGTCAGCGGGCGGGAGATCGCCTTCCCCGTGGAGGCTTGTGTCACCATGCTGCTGGAGTGTGGCATGCAGGAGGAGGTGGGTGCCACGTCCTGGGCTGGGCACCAGGGGAGGAGATACGGGTGCCACCAAGGGGGGGATGAGGAACCGGAGGGCTCTGGGGACATCTCTAACCACCAAAGCTGACCCCACATGCTCTCCCCTGCCAAGGGTCTCTTCCGAGTGGCTCCATCAGCCTCCAAACTGAAGAAGCTGAAGGCTGCCCTGGACTGCTGCGTGGTGGACGTGCAGGAGTACTCAGCTGACCCCCACGCCATCGCAGGTAGAGGCTCTGGGCACCCGGGGGTGGTCACCGAGTCCAGGGGGTGATGCTGGGTCCTGGGTGACATCTCCATCGGTGCCGTGGCCGATGGGGCAGGGCACGGGTTGGTGGGTGACACCAAGCTGGGAGGAGCAGCTGGTGGAACAGAGGGTCGTGGTGCCACCCAGAGGGACCTGGAGAGGTTGGTGACATGGGCTGAGAGATCTGCTGAGGTCCAGTGAGGGGAAGTGCCTCTGCCCCTGGGGAGGAGCAGCCACAGCACCCAGGGCCCCCCAGCTGGGGAGCAGCTTGGCAGAGAGCCCCCCAGGACACCAAGCTGAGCGTGGGCTGGCAGCATGAAGGCAGATGGTGTCCTGGGCCACGCTGGCAGGAGTGATGCCTGCAGGTCAGGGGAGGTGATGCTGCCCCTCTGCCCAGCACTGAGCACAGCTGGAGTCCTGGCTGGGCACTAGAGGAGAGCCAGGGACAGACTGGAGCCACCAGGGAAAGGAGATGACAAAGGGCCTGGAACACGTGTCCCAGGAGGAAAGGAGCTGGGGCTGTTCATCCCGGAGCAGAGAAGGCTCAGAGGGATCTCACTGATGGATAAACCTCCAGGGAGGGTACAAAGAGGACAGAGATCTTTCCAGTGCTGCCCAGTGCCAGGACCAGGGGCAATGGGCACCACATGAACCCTGGGAGGTTCTCTCTGACCATCAGAAGGTGCTTTGTCATGGTGTAGGTGACCATGCACTGGCACAGGACATCCAGGGAGGTGGTGGAGTCTCCATCCCTGGAGATACTGAAAACCTTCAGGACACAGTCATGGGCAACACCTCTGGCTGGTCCTGCTGGAGCAGGGGCCTGGACCAGATGGCTTCCAGAGGTTCCTTCCCACCTCAACCCCTCTGTGATTTGTCCCAAAGCCTTTGAACAGTGATGACTGAGCACGGGGTGACAAGTGGCAGGTACAGCTGTGGGTGGAAGTGGGGCTGCTCAGGAGGTACCACCCACCAGGGAGCACAACCCCAGCCCTGCAGTGACCCCTCCCTGGCCAAGGGCTTGGGCACAGCTTTGGTCACAGGCAAAGAATAAAACCAGGGATGCAGTTGTGTCCCGAGGTGCCCTGGTGACACTACTGAGGGTGATGCTGAGGAGGGTGAGGCTGCTCAGGAGAGGAGGAAGGAGTGGTTGGGAAGCTTCACACATCTTCTTGCCTTCTCTCTGCCTCTCCTGCTCTGAGCCCTTCTCCCAGCACAGCTCTGGGCTGGTGGGGCTGCTCTTAAGCATTCATTGTGTTCAAGTGCCAATCAGCTGCACCCCCCTGCCCTGGGCTCCCCGGGGGGGGGCAGGATTGGACACAGGGTTCCTACCGACCTCCTGCCCATGACCCATGTCCCTTGTGTGTCACAGGAGCCCTCAAGTCCTACCTGCGAGAGCTGCCAGAGCCCCTCATGACCTTTGAGTTGTATGAGGAGTGGATCCAGGCCTCCAAGTGAGTCTGGGGCATCTCCCACGTTTCTCTGGGATACGAGTGGTGGCACCTTGGGTCTCCGTGGGTGGTTTGGGGGCTGTTTCTGATGGAGCTCCCAGCATCTGGGGTGGCTTCTCTAGGCTCTGAAGGTCAGGAGGGTTCCTGCAATGCTCCTTGAGCACCATGGGCCCCAGCAGCAAGGGTGGCCTTGATGTCCAACAACCCTGGTGTCCCCACCATAGTCCAGAGCACCCTGGCCAAGGTGTCTGAGCTCTCCCAGCATCTTCTGTCGAGCTCTTGGGTGCCTTTTCTGGAGGGATGTGCAAACCCTGGGGGACAGCTGGCCAAGAGAGCTCCCACCTGCTTCACTTGGGTGCTCTGCACCCTGAAACCCCCAACCCCAGCAGGACTGGGCCAGCTGAGGTGGCACCAGCTCTGTCTGGGAGGTGTTTGGGGTAGGCTGGAGGGAGGTAGGACAAGGGGCATCTCCTTTTAGGGTGGGAACTTCTTCAGTGGTGCCCAAACGTAGGTCTGAGCACATCCCCCACCTTCCTTGGGTGCGTGGCAGGGGTGTGGTGGTGGCTCAATGGAGGGGACAGTCCCCAAGGGAGGCATGTAGGCCAGCAGGTATACAGCCCGTTGGCAGCAGCCCGAGGGTCTCACAGGGTCCCTGAGGGCAGAGCTGGTGGGGTGGGGATGGGCTTGACCCTCTTCCAACCTCCCTGCAGCATCCCAGAGCAGGAGAAGAGGCTCCATGCCCTGTGGAACGCCTGCGAGAAGCTGCCCAAAGCCAACTACAACAACATCAGGTGAGCCTGGGGAGGGGACCTGGGGAGGGGACAGAGACCCCGGCACGCCGGCACGGCTGGGTTCTGCTTTCCAGGTACCTGATCAAGTTCCTGGCCAAGCTGACTGAGTACCAGGACATGAACAAAATGACACCGAGCAACGTGGCCATTGTGCTGGGGCCCAACCTCCTCTGGCCACAGGCGGATGGGTAAGGGGTGCAGGGGGGGAGGGAGCTGCTGAGGAGGTGCTGGGGAAGGGGTCAGAAAGGTGGGGTCCAGGGACAAAATCCCTCCAGGGGTAAAGCCAGGCTGTGGTGGGGTTGCTGAGCTGCTGCCCACCCACCTCCCTGCAGGAACATGACAGAGATGATGACGACCGTCTCGCTGCAGATCGTGGGCATCATTGAGCCCCTCATCCAGCATGCTGACTGGTTCTTCCCTGGAGGTGAGATGTGCCCCAGGGTGGGCTTCAGCATGGGACCCCTCCCCAGCCCTCCCTTGGGAGGAGATGCTGGGCTCCTGTCTTTGTTTTTGTCAGCCCCCTCTGCTTGGGGGTCCTCAAGCAAGACTCATCACAGGACCTAGGGGAGAGCTGGGGAGGGACTTTGGGCAAGGAGAGATGGGACAAGGGGTTTAAGCCAGAAAGGGGAGATTGGGGCTGGACATTAGGAAGAAATTCTGCACTGTGAGGGTGCTGAGCCCCTGGTTGCCCAGATTGCCCCCAGAAGCTGTGGCTGCCCCATCCCTGGCAGTGTCTCAGCCCAGGTTGGATGGGGCTTGGAGCACCCTGGGCTGGGGGAGGTGTCCCTGCCCATGGCAGGGGTGGCTCTGGGTGATGTTTGAGGTCCCTTCCCATCCAAACCAGTCTGGGATTCCTCCTTCCACCCCAGACATTGAGTTCAACGTGACGGGCAACTATGGCAGCCCCATGCACATCAACCACAATGCCAACTACAGCTCCATGCCCTCCCCGGACATGGACCACGCCGACCGCCGGCACCAGGACCAGGCCCGGCGCCCCCTCAGCGTGGCCACTGACAACATGATGCTGGAGTTCTACAAGAAGGATGGGTGAGGCTGATGGTAGTGATGGCATCTGGGGAGAGGGAGGCCACCTTGGTGGCACTGAGCTGCTAGAAGTTGGGTGGGAGGACCTCCAGCTCTTCCTGCTGGGTTCTTGGGGATGCTGGGATGAGCCTGGAGCTTGATGCCTGACCCCAGCCTGCTGAGGTGGCAGCAGGGTGACATGGGGCATGGCACTGGGGCTGCACCGTGTGGGGTTGGGTGCCCTGGTGTCCCCAGGGTCTGTGGGCTTTGCTCCTGGGAAAACTCCCCACTCCCAGCCTGTGTGTGCCTCCCCCATGTAGGGACCATAAGCAGTCAGGTAACAGCCCCAGAAAACACCCCTTGGTCTCTCCCCATCTGCAAAAAACACCCTCGGGGGTCCTCCCACCTTCCAAAAATGGTCTCTGCTCCAAAAAAGAACTACTTGGGAGTCTAGAGTCTTCTCCATCTCCAAAAAACACACCCCAGGGTTTCCCTCATCTCCAAAAATACATCCCCAGAGCTCTCCCCATCTCCAAAACCATCCCAAGCTCTCCCTATCACTGGGGTAGCCTGGTCCCTGCTCTGCCCCTCCTGCATCCCCCCCATCTCAAAGCCCCTTGGCCTGGCAGCCCCTTTCCCAGCTGTGGGAGGGGCTCCCCCCCTCTTCTGCCACGCCAAGTTTTGGGGGCGTTTTTGCACTAATATCCATGTATTTCTGCCCATGCAGCCTTAGGAAAATCCAAAGGTACGGTGGTCTCTGCAGCAGTGCTGGGAGGGTGCTGGGAGGATACTGGGAGGCTGCTGGTGCCTGGGGGGAAGTGAGAGGTGGCCATAGGGTGACACAAGCCCACCCCCCCTGCATGGGCGTCAGGGTGATGGACACCTCCT